>SJYC01050171.1:0-11505 GCA_006408675.1 Madoqua kirkii | reverse complement strand
CGACTAGGCAAGTCATAGGGTGGAAGACAATATCTGCAAAGTATGTCAGTGAAGGACTTTTATTCTGACCATTAAAAGAACTAAATGTACAGCTACATATACACAGAACTACAAAACTACAACCCAATAAAATTGGGCACAAATTGCAACAGACACCCCACAATGGAGTGATTAGTCAATGATTACATGAAAAGTATTAAACTTCACTAGTCATCAGGGAAAATTAAAGCCACAATGAGATAGCACTACACTCCCAGCAGAATAGTGTTGGCAAAGATGCAGTAGCTGTGATGTATACATTTCTGATGGAAATATGAAATGGTACAAAGACTTTGAAGAATAGCTGGTTAAAAAGTTCAACAGATAGTTCCCATACAATCCAGCAATTCCTCTCTTAGGTATTTACCAAGCAAACTTTAGCACTACACTCCCAGCAGAATAGTGTTGGCAAAGATGCAGTAGCTGTGATGTATACATTTCTGATGGAAATATGAAATGGTACAAAGACTTTGAAGAATAGCTGGTTAAAAAGTTCAACAGATAGTTCCCATACAATCCAGCAATTCCTCTCTTAGGTATTTACCAAGAAAACTGAAAATACTATCTTAAAGCTAGACCTGTACAGAAAAGTTTATAGCAGTTTCATTTCCAGAGGTCCAAACCTGGAAACAATTACTATCAGTGTGTCAAGGGTAAACCGAACACCATACACTGGAAGCTGGCTCAGCTCAGTAATAGAAAGAAACAGACTCTTGAGGCACATGACAACAGACGGACCTCAAAAACGCTGTGATGTGGAGTGGAAAATGTCAGACAAGAAGGATATGTACTGAATGATTCCACAATATGCACCTGTAAAGAGACAAACCTAATCTATAGTGTCAGAAGGAAAGTGCTGCCTGGGGACCAGAGCATCTGATAAGGCATCAGAGGATGGCTGAGATTGGGGGTGTTGCAAGTGTTCCTGACTCTGGTGGGGGCCGTGCAGGAGTATATCCTTGTCAAAACTTATCTAACTGTGCACTTAAAATGGGCTCATTTCACTGTATGCAAATGTGTTTCAGTAAAGTTGATTTAAGTGAAAGAACAGAGGGGTCATGGTTTTGATTTGTACAGGATAGGTTTGGGGCCAAGAAGCATCAAATGAGAAGAAGACATCAGAGCGTGTTCTCCTCTTCCAGACGACTGTGTTATAGCCGTGACTACTTATGCCACAAATGACAGCAACTCTTGTCACAAAGCAGAAACTGCAGGAGGTAATAGGAGAAACAGAAAGAAATCCTGCTCTTAGGAGAGCTGATGCTCTTCTCTCAGTTCAATACAGACCGAGGGGTCAGAAGCGAGGAACCAGGCGTAAGTCCTGACCAAGTGGCCTGGTGGGCCTCATGGAGCTGTGCTTTGAAACCTATGTTTGACGGGGGAGAGGCACCTTGTCTTTTCCGGGGCACATAGAATAGTCACGAAAATGGACCATAAATCAGGCCACAATAAAAAGCTCAATTCCAGACAGAAGTAATGTAGACAACATGATAAAGCTAGAGATCAAAACAGAAATGTTAAATGCTTTTTTCTCCCTGTACATGTAAAAACTTTGTTTAAAAACTCATGTCAGAGGGTGAATGTGAACCAATTCCAGAAATGGTTAGGAAATGTGATCATGAAAACATATCAGAATCTAGGGAGAGTAGCTCAAGTAGTGCTCAGAGACAAACTTGTAGCCTTATATTTATAACCCCAAAACAAAAGAAAAATAAATGAATTGTGTCCAACTCAAAAATTTAAGGTAAGAACTACTCAGTGAGCTGAAAGTAGCCATTAATAAGGCAAAGTCTTATTGAAAAGGACTGAGTTGGAAAACAGAAAAACAAAAGAACTAAGCAAAAACTCAGTTCTCTGAAAATTACCAACAAAATAAGTACATTGCTCGTGAATTTAATCCAGAAAAAATAACATAAATATACATAACAAATATCCTAAAATGAGGAGGAATGATCATCAAAAAAATTAATCTTAAGGGATTACTTATAATTCTAGGCCAGTCATCATGTATGGATGTGAGAGTTGGACCATAAAGAAGACTGAGCACTGAAGAATTGATGCATTTGAGCTGTGGTGCTGGAGAAGATTCTTGAGTGTCCCTTGGACAGCAAGGAGATCAAACCAATCAATCCTAAAGGAAATCAACTCTGAATATTTACTGGAAGGACTGATGCTGAAGTTGAAGCTTCAATAATTTGTCCAACTGATGTGAAGAGCTGATTCAATAGAAAAGATTCTGATTCTGGGAATGATTGGAAGGCAAAAGGAGAAGGGGGTAGCAGAAGATGAGATGGTGAGATAGCATCAATGACTCAATGGATAGAACTTGAGCAAACTCTGGGCAACAGTTGAAGGACAGGGGAACCTGTTGTCTATGGGGTCACAGAGTTGGACACGACTTCGTGACTGAACAACAACTACAAAAGCACTTGAAAACCTGGATGAAAAGATAATTTTCTATTGCTTGCCAAAGGTAAGTCAATACAGAATGTCTAAGCAGACAAATTTACATAGAAAAATGATCTTTTATTAACTAACTACTCCTCTCCACCACCCATCCTTGCATGTTTCAAAGGGAGCTAAACAGAAAATTATATGACCATCTCCATATGTGCTAAAGAAAATTCATTTCATGATCGTTAATGGATAAATAGAAAAAGAACAGTATCTTAGTGGGGTGCACTGAGGCACTGCCTCCAAAGTCAGAAACATGACCAACCATCACCATCACCCCGGCTACTTAATCCTGTTGAAAGCATCATCAAATGCAACTGCACACAAACACACACAGACACACACAAGCAGACACACACACAGACACACTCACACACAGACATAGGAACTGGAAAGGAAGAGGTAAAATGACTTCCATTCTCCAGTGTAGATGGTAGTTCTAATAAAATTAAGACTGAGAAACTACTAAAACAATAAGAGAATTCACCAACGTAACAGGGTACGACCTTAACATGGAGAAATCAGTAGTCTTCATAGAAACAATGACCCAAAACCAGTAAAAACAGATAACATAGCCAGGGATTAACAATAAATATGCAAAAATTAAGGAGAAGGAAATGGCAACCCATTCCAGTATTCTTGCCTAGAGAATCCCATGGACAGAGGAGCGGGGCTACAGTCCATAGGGTCCCAAAGAATCAGACATGACTGAATGATTTAGCATGCATGCATACATGCAAAACTTATATGAAGTACGTTTTACTTTGAAACATACTGAATTAGACAAACAAATGAAAATACAGACTATGTCTTTGGACAGGAACATTTGTTATCATGATGTCTGGTTGTCTTAATTTATAAATACCAAAAGGTTCTTCCTCTCCTACAGTCCTAGAAAAACTGACTCTAAAGCTCATATGAAAAAATACATGAGAAGAGTCAGGAAGATGCTGGAAATGATTAGCAATGGAGAGAGGAATGAGGCTTTCCCTATAGATGTTAAAAACCCTATAGAGTGTCCATAATTACTACTATAGCATAGTACTGGTACATAAATAAACTGAGCAGTAAGACAGATTGGAAGATCCAGAAGTGGGCCCACATACAGGTGTGGAATTTAAACATGATAAAGCAGCACCTCAAATTGGGGGAAAGATAGACATTTAATAAATGATATTGGGGAATCTGGATAGCCATCTTGGATTCTGTTATCCTATCCACTACAGAATAAACTCCAAGTGGATCAGAGATACAAATATAAAACATGAAACCCTAGAAGTACTAGAAGAAAACATGTGAATTGCTTTATAACTTGGGCATGGGGAAATCCTGTCTAAAAATTGTTTTAAATATCAACAGAGGAAATGATCAATAAATTCAATTATTTTAAATACGAAACATTCCTGACCCTTCCCCCCTGCCCCCGGCCCCTCCCCACCAAATGGCAAAGACCAGTGACGGTTGAGAAAAAAACACTTGCAGGTTGTTACTAAGGGCTAATGGGCTAATCTACTTAATAGGAAAAGATTTTCCAAAAACAGAGAAGAAAAAAAAATCAAGATCAATGAATCAATGGGCAAGAGCCAGGAATACTCCTTTCTAAGAAAAAATGGATGTCAAGGAGCCTCAGCATATTAAGTGCTCAGCATCATTTGTAGTGAGAGAAATGCATACCCATTTTCTGAAGCACTGGCTTTCAGCCGTCAGATTGGCCAGAGCTTTGACAACGAATTTTAATGGTGAGGATGCGGTGCCAGGCTCAGTACACACGCAAAACAACACAGCTTATGGATGGACTCGGCTGGATCTAACTAAGTGGCAAATGTGCTTCTGTTGATCTGTCCTAAAGATGCATACTCGTTCATGAGCAGGAAATGACATGTGGGGGGTGGGCGTTTCTTTGCAGCCGTGGGATTGGAAGCCACCCAAGTGTTTGAGATACTTCTTGGAACCGTGGTGGATACACAAGATGGAAAACTCAGTTGCCACAGGAGATGGAAACCGATATATAAGAACCTCCATCCCGTGTTGTTACGGGAAAACTAGAGTTCAGGTGGGTGAATTCCATGTTCTCTCTTTTGTGTAGAAATTGTGTCACAAAACAAAATACCAAAAAAACTAGCTAGAAACTAATAGAAATAGGAGCCTGCAGGGAGCTGATAGGAGTGAGGTAGGAGGAACATGACCCTCCAGGGTACTCTTTGACCTCTGACTTTTGAACCAGGTCAATATTTCAAATATTTGAACAACTAAATTGCCAAGTAAAAGTTCCTAATACTGAGAACAAGTGAAGATAAAGTAACCCTAACTGCATATCTTATTAAACTGAAGAAGGAAAAAAATCATTTCAAGTAATTTAGAACACTGTAGCTTTACCACCCATTCTCAGAAAGGACTGGAAAGGAGCCTTAAACTTTGTTCAGAGCTTAAGGGGCAAACAGCTTGTAAAAGATAATTTCAGAAAATTATGGAAATTTAAATATGGCCTGGGTATATGATGATGCTTATGAGCTATTTTTAGTGTGGTGTTCTATTTTGAATTTGATTCGCTAATGGTATTATGTCATGCAGAAAGCAATTCTTATTTTTTTAGAGATGAATACTGAAGTATTTGTGTGAAACATCATAATGTTTGCAATTTACTCTAAAATATTTCAACCATAACGTTATTTAAGCAGGTCTGGAAGGTGGTCATAGGTGAACCTAGAAGTATGGGGTGGCCACTGCACTGTCCTTTCTGATCTAGGTTTGAAATGTTTCATGTGTGAAAAGCACAAGATGATTTTGTTAAAAATTTCAGAAATGGAGAACGGATTGAAATTTCGAAGAAGGTTATTTGGGGTTTGTTAGGACTGCATCCCTGGACACAAATTCAAGAAACACTTGAACTACGTGGCACTGAATTACAAAATGGGAGAGAAGGCCTGCAGAGACAAAACCACAGGGCCACAGTGAGTCACATGAGCTGTTTATCAAGAATTATAATTGCAGCTGGCAAGAGGGGCTGCTTGCTAAGTGAGGATTGGTTGGGGTCTAAAACAATTTCTCAGTCTCAAGGGGCGACCTTGAGACCTCAAGGCTGCAGCTGCAGCCGCTGTCCTGAGTATGGCTGGCAGTGCTTTTGGTCTGCTGAGGTTCCGAGAAATTTGAAAGTGTCGGTGGGGCAGGGATGTGTCTGAGAGCAGACCCTTGGTGGCTGCCTGACTCCATTTTTGTTCCCTGGAACTGGGATTGCTCCACTATAATTTCAACTTGTCATCAATTTTAAAAAGGACAAGGAGAATCTGCTTTAGATCAGGGATGAGAAGGGCAGGCATTTCAGCTGGTCCTTGAGAAGCAAGACGTGAGTGCTGGGAGTGAGGGTGGGGGTCTTGGGTGGTTGACAGTCTCTTGTGGTCTCTTGACCCCTTATTTTTAGCATCATTACTTATCTCTAATAAGCATCTCCTCAAAAAACTAAGATCTATTGAGGGCTTATTCTCACAAGGATCCATTCTTCTTTGCTGGCCAAGTTTGTGCTCACCTCCTACGTAAACCAGATGGTCTCGTTTTCGGCCAACAGCTTCTCCAGAAAGCAGGATGGATGCCTCAAGGATGGCCCAGAAGCTCCTCTGGGCCAGAGAGACCCACTGGTGGGGTCAGGCAGGGGTGTGGGGTTTCGGGTGGGGGGCGGACCGGAGGGCTATGGTGCTAGCCTAGAGCCTGGCCAGGTGCACGTGGCCTGATGCTGGGGCCTGTCCTCTCTGTCACAACTGTTCCCACCCTCCAGGGTTTGTTTCTCAGACGCAGACCGTAAAGTTACTGGTGGGTCCACAGGTAACTGGCAGCTCCTTCTCACTTAGGTTCCCACGCGATGAGTCTGGGACCCCAGGATGCCTGAGTCAGTGAGACAATTCATTCCAGACGTGTATCTCCCTGGAGAAAGCTGGGAGCTTGGAGCTCTGTCTCGGCCCATCCCCAGACCGAGGTCGCTCATGCACTTTATCCAAGCTGTTTTCCAAGAATCCCAAGAAGTTAGAAGCCAAAGTGGAGTAACCATCAGGATCTGAGGAGCAAACTCAAGTTACAAACTTCATTCTTACCAAGGATATCCGTTTCTCATTTGTTGACCCTGGTGCCATTTTGGACCATCTGGGAGATCCTCTCAGGCTTGACTGGAGAAGAAAGTTCAGGGCATCTGATGGGGCCACAAGGTTGATCCTGAAAGAGATTCTGTGTTTCAGGGAGAAAGTGTGTCCCTTGGCCTTGGCAGTGAATCCCCACAAACAGTGTGACCCTGTGATGACCTCGGCCCACTCACATGACCCGAGATGTCCCTACTGGAGAGAACTTAAATTGAAGAGGGAGTTGGAGACCTCCAGGAGGGCACCAGAGATGGGAGGAAGCGCTTGGTGTTGGCTGCCCTCAGCAAATATCGTCCCTGCTCAGGTCTACCAGCCAGGCTGTACCTGATGGGTGGGTGGTCTCAGGGGCCCTGACAAGAGACTTGTAGAAGGAAGATGGGGCCAGGGGGAAGGTGCCCCCTTCTCCTGCACCCACTGAGGTTGGTGGGCCTAATTCCAGGAGGGAAGGGTGTGGCGAGGGTGCCACCTGTTAAATTACAATGAGAATTTTGAAGGACTGGGGATAAGAGGTGGAGATAGGGTGTTTGGTTTTTGAACAAGTTCAGCCACAAAACAAACCACTGTCAGCTCAGCAGATTAAAATAACACAAATAGACCACCTCATGGGCTCCATGGTCAGCGGTCTGGGCACAGCTCTGCTGGTCCTGCTCAGACACACGCTGGAACCAGGGTGCTGGCCCGTCTCGTTTGAGGTTGGGGCCCTCTTTTGGATGTATTAGTTCTTGGTGGGGTTCAGATCCTAGCTGTTGCAGGCCACAGTCCCCTCTTGTGGCTCCACGGGCAGTTCAGAAGACTGTCTCTGATGTCTCTTGGACCTGATCCACCCAGGAGAATCTTCCACTCAGAGTTAACTGATTGGGACCTTAGTCACCCTGCAGAGCCTCTGGCAGGCATCTCAGCTGACTCACACTCAGGGGAGGGGTTGGTACGAATAAAAGGTACCCTGCTCTGCCTGTTGAGATTTACTTGGTGGCTCAGATGGTAAAGCGTCTGCCTACAATGTGGGAGACCTGGGTTCGATCCCTGGGTTGGGAAAATCTCCTGGAGAAGGAAATGGCAACCCACTCCAGTATTCTTGCCTGGAAAATCCCATGGACAGAGGAACCTGGTAGGTAGGCTATAGTCCATGGGGTCACAAAGAGTCGGACACAACTAAGCGACATTGACTTTTTTTACTGCTCTGCCTGTAAGAAGGGCCATGTGGCTGTCAAGGGGGATGCTCCTAGTCCCTCCGAGGGGGTGGGTGGACATGTGCTGGGAGAGTGGAAGGAGGAGTCAAAAGCTGGTGGAGACCGTGGAAATGGTGAGCCCCTGGCAGAGATTCTGGCTTCTCTTTCTTAATCTAAAGCATCTGTACATGTACATTTCTGCAAACTGTGGCAAATGCATATCCCTGTGACCTCCATGCCATGCAGACAAACAACACTTCCGTTGTTCTTTCCCACCAGTCCCATCCGCAGAGGCTGAGACTGCCTGACTTATTACCACTCATCAGCTTTCCTGTCCTGGAGCTTTGCATACAGGACCATGCGTCACACACACGTGTGAGTCCTGAGTCTTTCACGCACCATGATGGGCGTCAGGCTCACCTGGCCACCTGCTCCTTGGTGTCGCATGTGGAGTTATTGGAGTGGATGGGTTGTGGTTCTCTGTCCTTTCTCCTGTTAGCTGGACACATGGCTCAGGATGGGGTGATGGGTTGTGTGGGAAGCGTGAGTGACCCAGGGACCTGTAGGGGTTCTAACACAGAGGTGCCACTTCCCACGGCCTCTCACGGTGCAGCTCTGTGCCTCATGCCTTCCTGACCCCTGGCAACATCTTGTCCTGGCTCACCTTGCTCCCCAAGTGGAGCGGCTGTCCAGGCTTCATTGGAGGAGGACCTCTCAGTCCCTGGGAACCATTAAGTGTCATCATCCAGGAGCCGAAAGACAGAGGAGTCACTGAATTTTAAATACCACCCTAGGAGGGCATCACTTCCTTTACACGGTGATCGCCAGACAGTTGGACATGGGTGGAGGTGCCTGGGTCTGGTGTGAGAGTCTCCATCAGAGAGCTGCTCAGCAGCCATCTGACCCATGGCCACCGCCCGCTCCCTGTCCTGAAAAATCACAGATGGAAAAGTGTTTCTTTTTGTGCATTCTTAGCAAAAACAAAACAAAACAAAACTCACCACGAAGACCAGATCCTGGCTATAGCAGTGAGCGTGGAGATGACTGACTCTCCATGAAGAACAAGGACCAACAGATGGGGCTAAACACCTCCAAAGGCCATGTTTGAACACTCACCAGGATGATGGATGTGTCTGTAATTTGAAAGTGAAAGGGGCTGTGACCTCATCTGCAACCCAAGGCAGTCGAGGCTGCAGCCCCTCTGCCAACCATCTGGGACATCCAGGCGGACCCCGTGGAGGCCACAGCCTCGAGGTTAATTTCACAAACATCCGGCCCTCTGACCACCCCCTTCCCCACACTTGGAGAGACTGTGGGCTAGGTCAGAGTGAAGGGACCTGGAGGCTGTGTATGCCCTGTCTGTCCATTCTCATCGGCTGATGGATCCTGGGCAGCTTCTGGCGGGGGAGGGGGCTGATAGGGGGCCTCCGAGCACATCCAGACCCCACTTCAAGGACGAGGCTTCCTGGGAGGAGGAGGAAGCTGAAGCCGAGGCTCAGAGAAGTGAGGCCGACATCGCCCCCGGCAGCTATGGGTCAGGACAAAGAGGGTGGCCGTGCCCCAGGGTACCCTGTAGCTCCAACTGTGTGCAGAGGGAGGGGAGCAGGCATTGGAGCCATGAGCCCAAGCCTAGAAAGAATGGGAGCCCGACCACAGACAGGAACAGGAACAGGAACCTGTTTTGCCCTGGTTTGCGAGACTTCAAGTGAGGGTCTGGGACATTTCCTTTACACACATGGAGAACATATGGGCATGCTGGGCCCCAGGTTCCCTCACTGTAGTTTTAAAGAATGAAGGAAGACCCTCGTCCTAATCTGGGGGTGTCAGGAGGAGAAGCCCAAAGCCTGGTCCCAGCTGGGAGTCCAGTTAGAGGTGATTCAGTGATTAGGGCTCATCCTTTCTTAAAGGCAAGTTTCTGATTTCTCACTGTCCATCAGGAGAAGGTCTCCCCAGATGGGGAGAGCACCCAGGCCTGTGCCAAGGCCCCCGACCCAGGTGCAGACCTGGGATCCCTAGGAGGCAGTCAAAACAGTGGGGGCTGTGGAGGTGGAAGGTGGGGGTGCAGGGGTCCTGCAGAGACTCCTGGAGCCCTGGCACCCCCTACCCGACCAGGCTCACCCCCTAAAGCTGCCCTTTCCTGTCAGTTCTCTGGCCTCCCCACTGTGGCCACACGCAGAGCCTCCAGCTGCCCGGACCCCAGAGAAGCGCACACTATTTGTCCCTTGGGCGGGTGCCTCCGAGTTATGACCCCAGCTATGGCCGAGTACACTGAGGTGAAGGTGACCAGCTCACGGTCACACCACTGGGGGTGCCGAGGAGGGGGTCACCCCTCGAACCGGGGCTCCTCTTGGTGACAGTGAGTGGTGGACACTTACTGCCAGCAGCGGTCAGGTTCCCACAGAGCTGAGGGTGGCATTGGTCAGGGTCCAGCCCCCAGGAGATCCCTGAACCCCCACGTTCCACAAGGATGCTGTCCCCCCGGAGTCAGGACCCCCACTGCCTGGTGCTCTGCTCTCATGGCCCTGTCTTCTGTGGTGTTAGGGGGGCGCCCTCACCCCCAGGAGCCCCACCCGAGGATACTCGCCAGGGTCCCTTCCCCACTCCCACCATGCCCATGTGGAGGCCCGCGGGTGACTTCTGCCCAAACTCCTTCCTCTTTCTTCAGCTGCAACCCACATCACACCTCTCCCTTTTCTTCCCCCAACAGCCCTCTACCTGCCCTAACTCTTCCTCACATGGGGGCTTCTCCTGAAGACAGGGGTGGGGGCTGCGGGGTGGGGGTGGGGCTTCTCTGCAGTCTGCTCTGAATCCAGGCTGGATGGCCCAGCCCCTGCAGACATCCTGGGGCGGTTTGGGGGCTGGAATGCTGGCCATTTGCAGGGACTTATCTCCCAGCGGCCCCCACTTCTTCCGATTCTACAGTCAGGGTGTCAGGCTGGTCCTCTCCGCTCCTCCCCAAGTACTGGGGTTGGCCTTCAAGTTCCCGATTTTCCTCCAGACCTGGAAGAGGGATGTGGATGGACGGCGCCTGGCCGTGGAGGCACCTCTCAGGCCCCTGGATGCCTCCGCCCCTCTGAGTCCTCCTGTCGCTGCAAAGGGCAAGCACAATGGGGGTTTAGCTCCTCGGAATGACGACCACAGAAAGGAGAGTGAAAACCTTTATTTGGAAAAGTTGCCCACATGAACACAGTTGAGAAAAAACACAGAGAGGAGTAAAGCTAAAGAACCAAGAAAATCTTCAATAAAATGTAGAACCAATCACTTCCTTGAGGAGAAAGGACTTCGGCTTGTTTCTGATTAAACGCCTCACTGTGCCCCCGGGGGTGCGGCCAGGCCTCTGGTCCTGGGGTGGGGTGGGACAGGATAGCACCTTCGCTCTGGGTTTGCGGTCTGGGCTGTGCCATCAAGGAGGAGTCGTGGTTTCTGCTGGCAGGCGTGAGTGACAAGAGCCTCGTGAGGGGGGTCAGCTCTCCAGGGCTCACGCTCCTGTGCCAGTTTCCTGGGAGACCTGACTTTGGGGTGAGCGAGGGTTTCCTGAAGGACTCTAGGATCAGAGGGGAGCCAAGCTCTGGGTGGTGGTGCCGGGGGGTGGTGGAGAGGGAAGGCAGCGACAGCTGACCCCAGAAAGGACAGAGAACCAGGTGCCGGGGCTCTGACTGGGGTGAGGGGATGTGGACAGGGGGCAAGAGGAGGGCCTTTCGGGTGCAGGTTCAGGCAGG
>SJYC01050170.1:0-22846 GCA_006408675.1 Madoqua kirkii | reverse complement strand
CAGCCGGCTCCGGGTGTACTGCAGGGCCTCGCCCGTGAAGGTGCCCCCGCCCATCCACTGCAGCTTCTTTATGGCCCTGCAGGGCCACAGTACCGTTAGGGTGGGAACCAGGAGTTAGGGGGCCAGGGGTCAAGATCATGGCCAGGGCAGGGCCAGGGTCAGGGGTCAGGCGCCAAGCAGCCACACTCACTCCTTGAGGTCCTGGGCACTCCTGATGTTGGGGTCCCTCAGGTCCACGTGCTCCTGCATCTGGTTGTGGCTGTACTGTACCACTCCCGCATGTGACTGCCCAGGCTCAAACTGCTCGACAGAGCCGCCGCCATGAGGAGCACCCCCAGGGATCTCGGGGTGCTGGTGCTTCTCCCTGCTCAGGCCGTGCCTCCACCCGCTCCCGTCCCAGGTTGGACTGGCCCCCAGGCCCCCAGGTGGCTCTTGTGCTCTGCTGGGCTGGGGGCTTTGGGTTTTGAAAAACAAAGGCATCTCTCCTGTGGCCCTCAGCACCTGGCCCTTCCACTCTGGTGTCAGGACAGACCTCTGCCTCCCTGGGAACCTTCATCCCTGAACGAGGCCAGGGTGGCCGCCTCACCTTGACCAGCTCGTCCCTGCTCAGCCGGTCAATGACCTTGACGATGAAGTCCTTGGCGATCTCGAAGTTCTGTAGGCCGATGCTCTCCGAGCTGTCCAGCACGAAGAGGATGTCGATGGGCCCGCACTTGCACTCTGCAGGTTGCAGGGGTGCAGTAAGCCTCGGAGTCCCTCCCAGGACCCCTCCAAAGCAGGGCAGAGAGGGGTGGGGGCTCAAGGACTGGGGGTCATGGAGAGAACTCTGGGCACCCCCATCCCTGGCTGTGTGAATGACCAGGGGAAGACCGGCAGGCCAGCACCCAGGGCCAATCCAGTGGGGAGGGGTGAGTCCACTCCCCCAGGTGAAGAGTCAGACTCACCACAGCAAGCTGGGAAGAGAAGGAAAACGCAATTATATGGTGTCAAGACTAACGCCTCAGCCAGCTCCCCCTTCTCCCCTCCTGACTTTCTCATGGGAGGACCAGGTGTTGAGACTCAAACCCCCAGCCAGGCCCTGCTCACCCCTCTTGCCAACTTCCTCTCAGGAGCGGCCCATGCCTGCCCTCCTGCCTGCCCGCACACCCCAGTCAGCATATGGCAGGATACTCTTTCTCATCAGGGTAGGTATCAAGGGGGAGACACTCACAGCACATTTTCATGATGATGTCCAAAATCTCACATTCCTGGGGGTGAGAGAAGAGATGCTCCCAGGAGACGGAATTGGTTCTCCTGTGCCCCTCCGGGGGGTGAGAGGCTTCCTAGGGCTCGGGGGGTGAGGCCAGCCCTCCAGGTCCCCCTTCCCTGGGACTCCAGCTGAGACCACAGAGGGGCTGGGCTGGGCAGGGTGACCCCTTCCCAGGGCGTGCCCTGCTCCACCTGCAAGGCCCCTGCCTTCGGGGCATAGACCTGTCTCTTATACACATCTAGATGTGTATAAGAGACAGCCCCCAGGAGCCCCACCCGAGGATACTCGCCAGGGTCCCTTCCCCACTCCCACCATGCCCATGTGGAGGCCCGCGGGTGACTTCTGCCCAAACTCCTTCCTCTTTCTTCAGCTGCAACCCACATCACACCTCTCCCTTTTCTTCCCCCAACAGCCCTCTACCTGCCCTAACTCTTCCTCACATGGGGGCTTCTCCTGAAGACAGGGGTGGGGGCTGCGGGGTGGGGGTGGGGCTTCTCTGCAGTCTGCTCTGAATCCAGGCTGGATTGCCCAGCCCCTGCAGACATCCTGGGGCGGTTTGGGGGCTGGAATGCTGGCCATTTGCAGGGACTTATCTCCTAGCGGCCCCCACTTCTTCCGATTCTACAGTCAGGGTGTCAGGCTGGTCCTCTCAGCTCCTCCCCAAGTACTGGGGTTGGCCTTCAAGTTCCCGATTTTCCTCCAGACCTGGAAGAGGGATGTGGATGGACGGCGCCTGGCCGTGGAGGCACCTCTCAGGCCCCTGGATGCCTCCGCCCCTCTGAGTCCTCCTGTCGCTGCAAAGGGCAAGCACAATGGGGGTTTAGCTCCTCGGAATGACGACCACAGAAAGGAGAGTGAAAACCTTTATTTGGAAAAGTTGCCCACATGAACACAGTTGAGAAAAAACACAGAGAGGAGTAAAGCTAAAGAACCAAGAAAATCTTCAATAAAATGTAGAACCAATCACTTCCTTGAGGAGAAAGGACTTCGGCTTGTTTCTGATTAAACGCCTCACTGTGCCCCCGGGGGTGCGGCCAGGCCTCTGGTCCTGGGGTGGGGTGGGACAGGATAGCACCTTCGCTCTGGGTTTGCGGTCTGGGCTGTGCCATCAAGGAGGAGTCGTGGTTTCTGCTGGCAGGCGTGAGTGACAAGAGCCTCGTGAGGGGGGTCAGCTCTCCAGGGCTCACGCTCCTGTGCCAGTTTCCTGGGAGACCTGACTTTGGGGTGAGCGAGGGTTTCCTGAAGGACTCTAGGATCAGAGGGGAGCCAAGCTCTGGGTGGTGGTGCCGGGGGGTGGTGGAGAGGGAAGGCAGCGACAGCTGACCCCAGAAAGGACAGAGAACCAGGTGCCGGGGCTCTGACTGGGGTGAGGGGATGTGGACAGGGGGCAAGAGGAGGGCCTTTCGGGTGCAGGTTCAGGCAGGTGGCAGGAGGGGGCTGGCAGATCCCCAGCACCGACCCTCTGTTCTGGGGGGGTGGGCAAAGCATAGAGCATCGAATCACGGCTTTTCAAGCTTTCCCTTTAAAAAATCCTAGCTAGTCGGGTTGGTCAGGAACGTTGGGTCCCCTCTTGCCTGTGTCGGTGGCAGGCGCCAGGCCACTAGTCCAGTGCCACCTTCCTGGACACTGTCTGGTAGAAGACACCCCGCAGCAGTGCCTGGTAGCTGGGCACGCGGAACAGGTGGCGCTCGCCGAAGGCCACGTCATACTCAGCCGCCTTGCCGGTGACCAGGACACGCACGTGAGGCTCGTTCACCTGGCGGCCCACCACCACCGCGAAGATCTCCACGCCCGCCCGCTGGGCCTCCTGCACCGCCTTCTCGATGGCGGCCGGCGTGGCGCCCTGCGAGTTGCCGTCGGAGAAGAGCAGCAGCCTTTTCTTGGCGGCGCCGGATGAGGCCTCGCGGTAGAAGCGGGTCACGTAGCCCAGGGCGTCCATGACGTCGGTGGCGTCGTTGAAGAAGCCCATGGCGTCCACGGTGTTGGCCAGCACAGTGTAGTTCTGCTGGAACTGCAGGGCCGCGCGCTCCGGCCGCTGCTGCCCCGTGCCACTGTACTGCACCACCGCCACGCGCACGTCCTGGCCCGGGTCTGTCCGGCTCGCTGTCAGGAAGCGCTCTGCCAGCCGCTTGGCAAAGCGTTTGGTGATGTCAAAGTTGTGGCTGCCCACGCTGGCGGAGCCGTCCAGGAGGATGTGATGTCGGCCGGGGAGGAGAAGGTGACTGCAGGCGGAGCAGCAGTGAGCGTGCAGCACGGGCCCTGGGGCCTGCCCCGCTCCCTGTGGCCTCCAGACCTTCTTACCCAGCGGCCCCCGCGAGTGCCCCATCCACCCCCCAGTACTCACTTGGGCAGGTGTAATCTGGACATTTCTTGTCTGTAAAAGAGAAAACCCCACAGCATGACCCAGTGATCACAGGGACCGCTGTTCCTCCTATAACCCCCCAGCAAGAGGATGCCTGGCACTTCCGAGGCGGAGGGCACGGCCACCACTGTCTCCGCCCTACAGGAGGGGTGTCCCTTATGCCAGAGGGGGCCTTTGAGTGACAGAAGGGTCCTCCAGGCACCAGCCCTTCTGAGAGCAGGGAAACCAAGCTCAGGGTGGAGAAAGGGTGTTCTACAGCACAGGCCCCATGCCACAGGCTCCAGATAATGCTGACTCCACTGTGCCAGTCGGGGCCCTGCATCTGAGCACTCTCCAGTTGCTGACCAGCAGCTGCAGTGTGGACTCAGCTCTGATCCTGGGCTAAGCCCAGATGGACGTGGCAAATGTGGCCCTTATGTGGGAACCTCTGAGGGGTGTCAGGCTCCAAGGCCCACCCCTGCCCACACATTTAGGTGCACCAAACCTCAGACCTCAGTGCACATGTGTGCAGTGGGGGACCACGGTGCAGCCCACACTCCGGAAAGACCTGTGTGGATGTCAAGCCACAAGGGAGTCAGGCCACAGCCTCCAGAGTAAGAATGGGGAGCAGCTCAGCAGGGAGTGGACATGCTGCTGGCCAGGGGCGTCTGCTGCTGCAGCCTGAGGTCACAGCAAGCGGAGAGTGGAGAGCAGAGCCACGGGGCCCGCCTGCCACGCTCACCTATGCAGATCTGGGCGGTGATGTTCTTCAGGAAGCCGTCGTCCAGCAGCTCGGCGTAGTTTTCCTTGACCAATGAGATGCCCGGCCGTCCCTGGGGTGCCAGGCCTTGGCAGGAGATGACATTGAGCTGGTCGGAGCCCGCAGCCAAGCCAAAGACATCCTTGATGCCCACGGAGACCACCTGGGGAGAGGGACAGCATTGGTGTGGCCCTTGGTGGGGACAGTCCCCCAAGCCCTTGGACATGAGGGTGACAGTGTGGCACGGAGGCTGCCCCACCTGGATGTCAGGGCCGCAGAGCACGCTGAGCGGAGTGGTGTCCCTCTGGGTGTCCGAGCGGCCGTCGGTGATGACCAGGGCAATGCGGTTGTTCTGGGTGGGCGGCAGCAGCCGGCTCCGGGTGTACTGCAGGGCCTCGCCCGTGAAGGTGCCCCCGCCCATCCACTGCAGCTTCTTTATGGCCCTGCAGGGCCACAGTACCGTTAGGGTGGGAACCAGGAGTTAGGGGGCCAGGGGTCAAGATCATGGCCAGGGCAGGGCCAGGGTCAGGGGTCAGGCGCCAAGCAGCCACACTCACTCCTTGAGGTCCTGGGCACTCCTGATGTTGGGGTCCCTCAGGTCCACGTGCTCCTGCATCTGGTTGTGGCTGTACTGTACCACTCCCGCATGTGACTGCCCAGGCTCAAACTGCTCGACAGAGCCGCCGCCATGAGGAGCACCCCCAGGGATCTCGGGGTGCTGGTGCTTCTCCCTGCTCAGGCCGTGCCTCCACCCGCTCCCGTCCCGGGTTGGACTGGCCCCCAGGCCCCCAGGTGGCTCTTGTGCTCTGCTGGGCTGGGGGCTTTGGGTTTTGAAAAACAAAGGCATCTCTCCTGTGGCCCTCAGCACCTGGCCCTTCCACTCTGGTGTCAGGACAGACCTCTGCCTCCCTGGGAACCTTCATCCCCGAACGAGGCCAGGGCGGCTGCCTCACCTTGACCAGCTCGTCCCTGCTCAGCCGGTCAATGACCTTGACGATGAAGTCCTTGGCGATCTCGAAGTTCTGTAGGCCGATGCTCTCCGAGCTGTCCAGCACGAAGAGGATGTCGATGGGCCCGCACTTGCACTCTGCAGGTGGCAGGGGTGCAGTAAGCCTCGGAGTCCCTCCCAGGACCCCTCCAAAGCAGGGCAGAGAGGGGTGGGGGCTCAAGGACTGGGGGTCATGGAGAGAACTCTGGGCACCCCCATCCCTGGCTGTGTGAATGACCAGGGGAAGACCGGCAGGCCAGCACCCAGGGCCAATCCAGTGGGGAGGGGTGAGTCCACTCCCCCAGGTGAAGAGTCAGACTCACCACAGCAAGCTGGGAAGAGAAGGAAAACGCAATTATATGGTGTCAAGACTAACCCCTCAGCCAGCTCCCCCTTCTCCCCTCCTGACTTTCTCATGGGAGGACCAGGTGTTGAGACTCAAACCCCCAGCCAGGCCCTGCTCACCCCTCTTGCCAACTTCCTCTCAGGAGGGGCCCATGCCTGCCCTCCTGCCTGCCTGCACACCCCAGTCAGCATATGGCAGGATGCTCTTTCTCATCAGGGTAGGTATCAAGGGGGAGACACTCACAGCACATTTTCATGATGATGTCCAAAATCTCACATTCCTGGGGGTGAGAGAAGAGATGCTCCCAGGAGATGGAATTGGTTCTCCTGTGCTCCTCCAGGGGGTGAGAGGCTTCCTAGGGCTCGGGGGGTGAGGCCAGCCCTCCAGGTCCCCCTCCCCTGGGACTCCAGCTGAGACCACAGAGGGGCTGGGCTGGGCAGGGTGACCCCTTCCCAGGGCGTGCCCTGCTCTACCTGCAAGGCCCCTGCCTTCGGGGCATAGACATCTGATGTGGCCTCTGACGTGTGGCCACAGCTGTCTCACTGTGGCCGTCACATGTCCCCCTCATGGCTTTGTATGTTCCCTTACAACCAGCACACACCCCCACTGTCACTGTCACGTGCCCCCGCGGTCCTTGTGTGGTGGCTGTGGCCTCCATGTGCCCCCACGGCCTCCACATGTCCCTGCTGTGACCTCCATGTGTCCCCCTGGAGCCTCCATGTGACCCCCAGGACTGTTACATCCCCGTAGCCCTCATGTCCCTGCAGTGGCCTCCACGTGCCCCCCTGTGGCCTCCATGTGATACCCATGACTGTCACATCCCCACGGCCCTTGTGTCTCTGCGGTGGCCTCCACATGTCCCCCACGGCCTCCACATGTCTCCCTGTGGCCATCTTGTGATCTCTGCTGCCGTCAGGCTCCCCACCCCGACAGGAGCCTTGGCCAGAGTGGTCAGTCCCCAAGGATATTCACAATACTTACATCTGGCCCTGGAGGTCCCATGTGTCCTGGGGGTCCCTGTCAGAGAAAGGATGGGAGAAGGATTGTCAGGGTGGATGCCATGCTGATTTCTGGGCTGCAGATCTGATGGGAGCCCTTGGCTGGCCCCCTTCATGCAGAGTCCCCCAGCCCTAGGGGGAGCCGAGGCTTCTGCACCTCGAAGGCTGGAAACCTGCTACTGTCATCCAGCTGGTGGCCACTGTCCGACTGTCCTTTCCTGGTGGTCAGTGGGAGCTCACCCCCTCGTGGGAGAGTGTCCTGGGAGGTCTAACAGCGCCACCTTGATGGGCAAAGTGCTCAGCCTCACCCAGGCACCACCTGAGGCCCTGCCATGCCTTCACAGCTCGCGCGGAGACCTGCCCTCCCCTTCGTGCTCAGCCCTCCGTGCTCAGCCCCCCAGGCCCTGAAACTGCATGTCCCCCCAGTCCTCCTGGAGCCTGTCTCCAGAGCCTTGCTCCCAGGTTCCCACCAGCCCAGACCCCACGGCCTCAGGGAGGGCGCCCGCCCGCCCATGGACCCACCTGGGGGCCTTCGGGACCTCGGTAGCCCTTTGCTCCTTTGGCGCCTCGTGGAGCGATGTCATTGTTCTGGAAAGAAACAGTGCAGTGTTGCAGGCTTGCCACGCATGGCCAGACCAAGCGCTATGAGCCTGGCTACCACCCCCTTGAGCCCCAGAAGGCTCAGCTACCCTTGGAGCCACGTTCCCCCATAGTCTGTGGGCTCTGGGCCCTCAAAGCTGAGGTTGACCGGGGATGTTGCCAAACGCTGTGGGCTTTGCACTCACGTCCTCTCCAGGGTCCCCGGCTTCTCCCTCGTCCCCCTTGAGGCCCGGGTAGCCTTTAGTGCCCTGCGGGTGATGGAGAGCACATAGTTAGGGAGCGGGCCCAGGGTTGGGGTGGGTGCTGCGGCTCTGGGCTTCTAGGGGCAGGCCTCTGGGGTGGCCGTGGAGAGAACAGATCCCGAGGGGAGCGTCAGCCAGCAGGGGCACCCGGGGCTGAGCGGGGCCCAAGGAGACAGAGTCACAGGCGGGGGCCTTGGCGATGAGCAGGCCTGTGTGTGTCTGCACGTGTGCTCAGGTGTAGGAGCAATGCGCTTGCACGTGCTTGTGTGCCCATGTGCACCTCCCATGGCCAACAGAGCAGATGCGTTTACTCACGTTTATCCCAGGAGGACCTCTGCTGCCTGGATAGCCCTGGCAGAAGGCAGGACAGTCACATCAGTCACACCAGTCACACCAGAGGGGCAGCCCCAGCCAGAGAGCCACGTGCCCACTGGCTTAAGGGGGCGTCAGGCAGGACTCAGGGTACTCACGGGAAAGCCTGGGAAGCCTTCGGTGCCATTCCCGGGGGGCCCGTCTTCACCCTGGGAGAGCAGATGGAGTCCAGCCACTGCAGGACTCACCCAGGCCAGCTGCTTCCAGACTCTGGGCCCCAGGCAATCTCCCACCTAGGATGTACCCTTTGCCCTGTGTCACTCACCCTTGCACCCATCAGCCCGGGGTCTCCTGGGGGGCCTGCAGGCCCCGGAGCTCCTCTGGGGCCCTAAGGAGGAGAGAATGAAGTGGTCTCTGGGTAGCAAGCCACACAGGCTTGGAGGCACGAGGCCTCCTGGAGGAAAGAGGAGAATTAAATAAGGTAACATATTTTCATGCAGCACATAAATTACTCAAAGAAAGGTTTTTAAACCCGGAATCCTGGAGGCCACACCACCTTTGGGCCTTAGAGGCTACACCTGCCCCATGTCCACCCAGGGAGTGACCCAAGAAGGAGGTGACCAGAACAGGGACAGGGACCCATGGAGTCACTGTGGGGGATTCACACCCAAGAGCCCAACCAGAGAGGGTGGAGGAGCCAGCAGACACACCACAGGCGTGGCCAGCGCCAGCACGTCAGCAAAGCTGAAAAATCGTTAAGGTCTGAGTTCATAATGAGAAAAACAACAAAAAACTTTCTCAAGTCAAATTCATAAGGCATAACATGCAAAGAAAGAAAAAAAGGAATTTGGAAAGAAATAAGTCAAACTGTTGATGTTGTTTCTCTCTGAGGTGGGGAGGGGGCTTAGATTTCAATTCTCTTTCTAATATTTTTCTGCATTTTCTAAATGTCATCAGAGTCAAACATTCCATGAAGCAAAATGAAACATTTATGTGTAGGAGCCCAATGGGTTTTCCCAAAGAAGTCTGGGTTGGGGCGGGGGCCGAGGGTCAGGCTAGTCCCTCCTGGGATAGCGGCAGGGAGGGCTACTCACCTCGGTCCCTGGGGGTCCCTCATCACCTCGGTATCCTTTTGGCCCAATGGGGCCAGCCTCGCCCTGCAGAGAGAGGACACACCCGATGGGTCCCTTCTGACCCACAGTGGTCCCCGGCCCCACACCCCACCCCTGCTGACTGCTCCATCCTGCTGCTCCCTGGGGGCCATCGCCTGCCTTCCCGTCCAGACTCTTGGTCCCCCAAGGACTCCACAGACCCCTGACCTATCTTGGGACAGGCAAGGGATGGGAGTGGCCCTGTGTGGTGATGCCTCCTGGTCCCCAGTAGCGCATCCTGGGAACTCAAGGAACTACCTGAGACATGGAAATGCCATACTGGGTGGAGCTCCTGGGGCACCCACTGAGGGGGATGCGCGAGGCCTGGTGGCTGGGTGCACGACAGGAGAGGGACCCTATCCTCGGTTTCTCAGTGGCCTTTTCCTGCGATTTGGGGAAACGCATTTCCCAGGACCTTCCGCATGGACCCTGGTGTCAGAGCCGATCTCCTGTTGGGTCTGGAGTCGGGAGGGGCTTGTGGGGCCCTGTCGGGAGGGTGGGGCTGAGCTCAGAAGCAGAAGACCTGGGGGCTGGGAAGTTGAATGTACAGGTGACCAGGCGCCACCTGGGTTGGGAGCCACAGGTCCAGGGGGGCCCATCCCCAGTTGGTCACAGGCTGGGGGGACACAAGGCCCCTCCCAAAGGAGACAGCCATTCCCAGCAGTGTCCAGGGTTCCTGCAGCCTAGGAGGGGCCTCCCTTTGCCCCACAATCTTGGCAGCTTCCTTTTATTGCAGCGACCAATTACTCTGGAAACTAATGCGGTTGGGATGCACCCAGGACCCCGTGCTGGGTCCCACTTCCAGTATTTTGTGCCTTTAGAGTTTGAATGACTTCACGACAGTGCCTCAGGAAGAACCTGGGCAGAGTGTGTCAGCACCACTGGCTGGGAGCGGTCACAGCTCCTCAGTTACCGTCCAGAAAAGGCCACGGCCGGGGAGGTGGCCTGGCAACAGGGCCTGCTCAGCCTGAGGCCACAAGAGTCAGTTGTGGGAACAAGGTGGACATGAAAAGAGCAGGGGCGGGCGACAGTCGTTCCAGAAAGAGGCACGTAGAGATGAGGGGCTTTAAACCCGATGGAACCCCACTGAGACAGACTGCACTCGTGCGTGTTGTGACAATGGGCTGGCTGTTCACTGAAAAAGCCACGCAGGGCAAGCCCACCCCTCTTCCACTGCTGGAATCTACACTCCCGACGAATCAGAGGTGAGCAAAACCACACTGGAAGGGGTGAGTGCATCAGTAAATTTTTGTGCATAAGCAGGACAACCTCAACTGCAAGGCACCCCAGACAAGCTCAGGACAGATGAGAACGTCTGCACCATGGGTGTAGCCCCCCATCCCCCACCACCGTGGGGAACACAGACCCTGGCGGGAAGTGATCACCTGCATGAACAGCCCTGCAGAGACCACACTCAGCCCACAATCACACCAACAGTCAAACCGGGAGACGCGTAAATGTGCGGAGCCAGAGTCTCATCATAGCTCATGTTGGCAGAGGTGTGTGTGCGGCTTGTCTTACGTTCTTGGGGGAGTGTGAGTGGGGGCCAGATGGGCAGGTAGGTAGGATTATTTGGCAAATGTCAACTCATACACACAACACTGGGGCTAAGACATTTTGCCGCTAAGAATTTACATTCTGGATATTGCCTTGGAAGTTCTTCAGGATGGATGGACGAGCAAGTGGGTGGGCAGACAGACGGATGGATGGATACATACATCCCTGGATATATGACAGATGACTAGACAGATGAGTAGATGGATAGATGGATAGATACACACATGTGTACACATTTTTAAAAAAAAGCAAAAAGGCAAAATGGTTGTTTGAGGAGGCCTTACAAATAGCTGAGAAAAGAAGAGAAGTTCAAGGCAAAGGAGAAAAGGAAAGATATACCCATTTGAATGCAGAGTTCCAAAAAATAGCAAGAAGAGATAAGAAAACCTTCCTCAGTGATCAATGCAAAGAAATAGAGGAAAACAATAGAATGGGAAAGACTAGAGATCTCTTCAAGAAAATTGGAGATATCAAGGGAACATTTCATGCAAAGATGGGTACAATAAAGGACAGAAATGGTATAGACCTAACAGAAGCAGAAGATATTAAGAAGAGGTGGTAAGAATACACAGAAGAACTATACAGAAAAGATCTTCATGACCCAGATGACCACAATGGTGTGATCGCTGACCTAGAGCCAGACATCCTGGAATGTGAAGTCAAGTGGGCCTTAGGAAGCATCACTACCCACAAAGCTAGTGGAGGTGATGGAATTCCAGCTGAGGTATTTCAAATCCTCAAAGATGATGCTGTGAAAGTGTTGCACTCAATATGCCAGCAAATTTGGAAAACTCAGCAGTGGCCACAGGACTGGAAAATGTCAGTTTTCATTCCAATCCCAAAGAAAGTCAACGCCAAAGAATGCTTAAACTACTGCACAATTGCACTCATCTCACACACTAGCAAAGTAATGCTCAAAATTGTCCAAGCCAGGCTTTAATAGTACATGAACAGTGAATTTCCAGATGTTCAAGCTGGACTGAGAAAAGGCAGAGGAACCAGAGATTAAATTGCCAACATCCTTTGGATCATACAAAAATCAAGAGGGTTCCAGAAAAACATATACTTCTGCTTTATTTACTATGCAACAAAGTCTTTGACTGTGTGGATCACAATAAACTGTGGAGAATTCTGAAAGAGATGGGAATACCAGACCATCTCAGATCTACCTCCTGAGAAATCTGTATGCACGTCAAGAAGCAACAGTTAGAACCGACAGGGAACAACAGACTGGTTCCAAAACATCAAAGCTGTATATTGTCACCCTGTTTATTTAACTTCTATGCAGAGTACATCATGCAAAATGCCGGGCTGGATGAAACACAAGCTGGAACCAAGACTGCTGGGAGAAATATCAATAACCTCAGATACGCAGATGACACCAACCTATGGCAGAAAGCAAAGAAGAACTAAAGAGCTTCTTGATGAAAGTGAAAGAGGAGAGCGAAAAAGTTGGCTTAAAGCTCAACATTCAGAAAACTAAGATCATGGCAAATAGATGGGGAAACAATGGAAACATTGAGAGACTTTATTCTTTTGGCCTCCAAAGTTACTGAAGATGGTGACTGCAGCCATGAAATTAAAAGAAGCTTGATCTTTGAAAGAAAAGCTATGACCAACCTAGACAGCATATGCAAAAGCAGAAACGTTACTTTGCCAACAAGGGTCCATCCAATCAAAGCTATAGTTTTCCAGTAGTCATGTATGGATGTGAGAACCAGACTACAAAGAAAGTTGAGCTCTGAAGAATTGATGCTTTTGAACTGTGGTGTTAGAGAAGACTCTTAAGAGTCCCTTGGACAGCAAGAACATCAAACCAGTCCATCCTCAAGGAAATTAGTCCTGAATATTCACTGGAAGGACCGATGCTGAAGATGAAGCTCCAATACTTTGGCCACCTGAGTCGAAGAGCTGACTCATTGGAAAAGACCCTGACTCTGGGAAAGAGTGAAGGCAGGAGGAGAAGGTGATGACAGAGGATGAGATGGTTGGATGGCATCACAGACTCGATGGACATGAGTTTGAGAAAGCTCTGGAAGTTGGTGATGGACAGGGAAGCCTGGTGTGCTACAGTCCATGGGGTTGCGAAGAGTCAGACAGGACCAAGTGACTGAACTGAATGGACACATACGTCAGATGGACTGAACTGACACATGTACACAGGTGATGGGTGGATGGACAGATGGAGAGATACACACATAGGTACACAGGTGATGGGTGGATAGATAAAGATGGATAAACACATGGACGGATGGACAGAGGAGCTGACTGAACAACAGATGGATGTTGATATTTTTGACAGTATTTTTCTGTAAAGCAAAACACTGCAGACAATCTGCACATAGTCCATGCGAATGATGAGGGGCAGGAAGCAGACCCTTCCAAGGACACCAAGGAAGAGGCCCCATCGCAGGCCAAGGGTGCCCAGCCCAGGCTGCACCCTGCATCTCAGGGGCCCTCAGGGGCCTGTGGGTCCCGGGTGCAGCCCTCACCCACGGGAGGTGGCGGGTGGAGTCCGAGGCCTGCGGGACCCAGCTCCCTTGCCATGCATCTTCACCACGCACGTTTGTCCATATGCCATGAGTTCACGTACGTATGGTCTGTCTCTCACTGAACTGCCAGCACCCCTGCCCCATGAGGGTGGCACCAGGCTGTGTGCCCCCCTTCCAGTGCTTCCCCAGGGCGGGCTGGAGTTCAAGTGGGTTCTGCAGACCTCTTCCAGGACCCTCTGGCCACCAGGAGTGCCAGGACACCACCAGAGCCCCACATGGCCTGGCCAAGACCACCCATCTGTGTGGTGTGGCAGCTTTGACAAACCCGACAGGCTCTTGCCTTGTCCCTCTGGCCGAGGCCTACTCAGTGGTGACAGCCCACCCAGCCTGCCTCGCCTCTGTCCTCTGTCACCCCACACGCCCTCCACTTGCGAGCCCTGTGGCAGGACCCAGGCAGGGTCCGGAGAAGACAGGCTGAGAGTACCAGCGGGCGGGGGTGGGCGGTCGGCACGATGCTCCCAGGGGAGTAGTCTCAGCTCTCCCATCCAGCCTATTCCCCAACTGCTCCTCCCGCCAGCCCACTGCTTCCTCAGGCCTCCACTGTCTTCCCCTCCCTCTAGAAGGTCACGCCCAGGAATTCTGGAATGTTCCCTGGACTGACACTCCCAAGTCAACTTCCTGCCAGCATCTCACCCCCAGGGCTCCAAACCCTGAGGGAGGTTTACACAGTCCATCTCTGGTGTGGTGTCTATCTGGGCTCAGTCCTCCGAGACCTCAGCCGTCTCCCCAGGCTGGAGGGATCCCCAAGGCCCAGGCTCCAGCACACCTCTGCTGCTGCCAGCCCTGCCCCCACTGGTCTTGATGGCTCAATGCCCGGCTTCCACCCTTACTGACTTCTTCCAGCATGAGCCACATCAAGGCACCCTCCCCACTCTGAGGGCAGCATAGGGGGCAGCGTGGGGGGGTCTTTGCTCAGGGCTGCATCCTGGCAGTGCCCACCCAAGGACAGGGCTCCCCCTGTGAGCACTGGTCCACCTTACCAATCTGTATCAGCCCCCTGGCTGCCGTCCCCCCAACCCCAGACAACCCAGGTCTCCAGGCCACACCCCCACAAGGAAGCAACTGGGTGTGCAGTGAAGAGACCTCCTCTTGCATCTGTGAGCTGCTCCTCTTGCATCTGTGAGCTGCTCCCCTTGCATCTGTGAGCTGCTCCCATCTGGCAGCACCACACTCCCCCACCCCTGCCAGCCAGGCTTCCTACCGGGTCACCGGGGACACCGACGGGGCCTTCTCGTCCCTGGTCACCTTGGGGTCCAGCTTCACCCTAAGGAGGAAAAGCCACTGAGGAGGAGACAGAGGAGGCTGGCTGCCCTGGGGGCCACCAGCTGAAGTCCAGCAGCTTCTGTCATCCGCTGCATGTGGCCTTGCTTCCTTCTCACCCAGGTCCTCCAAAGTGGCACATGCTTGGCCGTCAGGGGACTCGTGTTTTCAAGGGGCTATGATGAGGGGCCGATACCCCTGCTGAGGCCTGGAGGCAGCTCATTCCCCCCACCCCCCGGCAGGGGTTGGTGGGGCGCTGGCCACACTCCCCTCTGTGAAATGTAAACTCAAGAACAGCAGGGCGATGCTGACGCCGAGGTGGGCGGAGCAGGGAGGGCTAAGGATTCTCTGGGGGCCACCAGCTGAAGTCCAGCAGCTTCTGTCATCCGCTGCATGTGGCCTCGCTTCCTTCTCACCCAGGTCCTCCAAAGTGGCACATGCTTGGCCGTCAGGGGACTCGTGTTTTCAAGGGGCTATGATGAGGGGCCGATACCCCTGCTGAGGCCTGGAGGCAGCTCATTCCCCCCATCCCCGGGCAGGGGTTGGTGGGGCGCTGGCCACACTCCCCTCTGTGAAATGTAAACTCAAGAACAGCAGGGCGATGCTGACGCCGAGGTGGGCGGAGCAGGGAGGGCTAAGGATTCGTGTTCTGCCTCTAATTCGAATCTGTTGCTGACCTTTCTCTGCAGCTCGGGGCCTGGGGCCGCAAGGTCCCACACAGGCAGTGGGCAGGAGACGGGGATCTTTGGGACATGGGAGTCCAGGGTGTGGGTCACCCACATCTCAGGGCCAGAGGGTCATGGTGGCCTGTCCTTGATTCTGATGGCCTGACCCCAGTCTGGCCCAGTCTCTGCACCCCTCTGCCGAGGGCACGGGGGTCCCAGCTTGGGGACAGTGACTCACGGATCTCCTCTTGGGCCCCGTGCACCTGGGGTCCCTCGAGGTCCTCTTTCCCCAGGACCGCCCTGTGTGGAGGGAGCAGAGGCGGTGAGGTGTGGGGTGGGAGCCCGGGGCTTGGGCTCGGGCTGTCCCCCCAGCAGATGCCAGGATGTGTGGTCTCTCTGTCTCATGCCCTGCCCTGTCCACCTGGGGCCACGTGGGCCACACCAGTCACACCGGCCACTGACTGGTGAGGCTCAGAGCACTCACTTACCCTCTCTCCGGGGGCTCCGTTTGGTCCTGCATTTCCCTGGAGTAAGAGGAATTGACGTGAGCTCGTCAGCAGCAGGATCTCTGCTGAGTCTGGGGTGTCACAGGCAGGAGGGTGCCTACCTCATCGCCGGCTTCTCCCTTCTCTCCTGGGGGACCGGGCTCTCCAGGCTCACCCTGAGAACAACAGCGCAGACCGTCTCCTCTGACGCTGCGGGCCTCCCAGGCACGGGTGCCCCCACTGCATCAGGGAAACGTGCACACTCACCTCATCTCCAGGGGGTCCCGTGCTCCCTGGCCTCCCAGGCTCCCCGTCTGCTCCGGGCTCACCCTGGGAAGACCTGAGGGTCAGTCTTCAGAAGGTCGTGCCTGGCTGTCCTGGAGGCCCGTGGCCCCACACTGGCCCTCCTCACTCAGGCTTCAGGCCACGGTCCCTAATGACCCTAGCCACCCACATCTCTGCACCAAACCCACTTCCCAGGTTCAAACACTGCCCATGGCAGGGGCCAGCCGGACCCTCGAGAGTGGAAGCCTGGGGTCACCAGGCTGGGGGCTGGCACCCTCAGACCTCAACCACACTCCAGGACATCCATGTTGCTAGGATGCATTTGGGACAGAATCGCGTGTTACTCCTCCAACTTCTCCAGCATTTCCTGATGCTGAAAACCCAGAAAAATATCAGCAACAGATTCGAATTAGAGGCAGAACACAAATCCTCAGGCCTCACTGCTCTGCCTGCCTCAATGTGAGTATCACCCTGCTTTCTTGAGTTTACGTTTCACGTGAGCGGGTTGATCCTGGGCTGACCGGAGGGTTGCAGGCTGCAAGGACAGTGCTGAGGTGCCCAGAGAGGCCTTGGACGGACGGGCAGATGCAGGAAGTGCAATGGCGGGGGGAGGGGGACACCCAAGGCTGGGCACCCAGTGCTCTCCCAGGCAGAGGTTCCCATGCCCATCACTGCCAGCCCGGGAAGGGCAGTGGGGCCTGGCCCCCACTCTAAAGCCGAGAACCTGCTTCCAGAAGGAATTTCTCCTCCTCAATGCTGGGCGGGTCATGAAGCCCCAGCCGGGCCCACCCTCTGTGGGCTCGTCACTGACCTTCTCTCCTTTCAGTCCGAAGGCACCTGCGTCGCCCTTGGGCCCGGGGGGTCCTTGGACACCCTGGGGAGAGGACACAGAGTCAGACCACTGTCTTTAACGGCAGCCACTGGCAGCCACTTGCCGGCAAGGGACAAGCCAGCAGGGCAGGTCCCCAAGCCACAAGGCATGCGTGACTGTGCATGACTGGCAGGAGGGCTGAGGCAATTTTCACTTCTGAGAGCTTACAGCCTTAAGATGTGGGTGAGAGAAAGTGACTTACGTCGAATCCGGGCGAGCCCTTGCAGCCTGGCAGGCCAGGGTACCCTGATTCCCCCTGCAAGGAGGAAGGTGGGTTTGGGGGTCAAGCCTCTCAGCTCTGGCTCATCCACCATTTCCCAAGAAAGTTCTCCCCAGTGGAAGACGCTCTGAGCTTGGCTGGGTAGCTTGGGGTCCATTGGGACCTGATTCAGGCTTCAGGCCACGGTCCCTAATGACCCTAGCCACCCACATCTCTGCACCAAACCCACTTCCCAGGTTCAAACACTGCCCATGGCAGGGGCCAGCCGGACCCTCGAGAGTGGAAGCCTGGGGTCACCAGGCTGGGGGCTGGCACCCTCAGACCTCAACCACACTCCAGGACATCCATGTTGCTAGGATGCATTTGGGACAGAATCGCGTGTTACTCCTCCAACTTCTCCAGCATTTCCTGATGCTGAAAACCCAGAAAAATATCAGCAACAGATTCGAATTAGAGGCAGAACACAAATCCTCAGGCCTCACTGCTCTGCCTGCCTCAATGTGAGTATCACCCTGCTTTCTTGAGTTTACGTTTCACGTGAGCGGGTTGATCCTGGGCTGACCGGAGGGTTGCAGGCTGCAAGGACAGTGCTGAGGTGCCCAGAGAGGCCTTGGACGGACGGGCAGATGCAGGAAGTGCAATGGCGGGGGGAGGGGGACACCCAAGGCTGGGCACCCAGTGCTCTCCCAGGCAGAGGTTCCCATGCCCATCACTGCCAGCCCGGGAAGGGCAGTGGGGCCTGGCCCCCACTCTAAAGCCGAGAACCTGCTTCCAGAAGGAATTTCTCCTCCTCAATGCTGGGCGGGTCATGAAGCCCCAGCCGGGCCCACCCTCTGTGGGCTCGTCACTGACCTTCTCTCCTTTCAGTCCGAAGGCACCTGCGTCGCCCTTGGGCCCGGGGGGTCCTTGGACACCCTGGGGAGAGGACACAGAGTCAGACCACTGTCTTTAACGGCAGCCACTGGCAGCCACTTGCCGGCAAGGGACAAGCCAGCAGGGCAGGTCCCCAAGCCACAAGGCATGCGTGACTGTGCATGACTGGCAGGAGGGCTGAGGCAATTTTCACTTCTGAGAGCTTACAGCCTTAAGATGTGGGTGAGAGAAAGTGACTTACGTCGAATCCGGGCGAGCCCTTGCAGCCTGGCAGGCCAGGGTACCCTGATTCCCCCTGCAAGGAGGAAGGTGGGTTTGGGGGTCAAGCCTCTCAGCTCTGGCTCATCCACCATTTCCCAAGAAAGTTCTCCCCAGTGGAAGACGCTCTGAGCTTGGCTGGGTAGCTTGGGGTCCATTGGGACCTGAAGCTTGGCAGGAATCAGCAACAGATTCTAATTAGAGGCAGAACACGAATCGTGCTACCTCAGAGTTGTCCAGGGTGGCTACACACGAGACCCCACCCACCTACCTCCTGAGGAGAGACAGCTTGGCCCACCATCCCTTCCCCAAAATATGTGCCCCGCCTCCACCCTCCCCAAGCTGAGGGTGACCTTCATGCCATCCACGCCGTCCATGCCACGCTTTCCCTTCTCGCCCTGAGAAGTGAAAAAATCAAAGGTCAGACGAAGGTCAGACTGCATCCCCACAGAGCAGTGTCCCCACCGGCTGTGCCCCTCCAGCATCTCACCTTGTAGCCTTTGGGTCCCCTGGAGCCCTGTGGAGATAGAAAGGGAGGGTGAGGGGCTTGGTCTCCCCATTGTGGGGTGAGGCACCCCCAGCTCATTACAGCCCCACCACGCCGGGAACGGGCAGCATTGTCCTTGTCCAGAGTCGGGAGGGCCACTCCGTGCCCCAGGGACACGTTTCAAAGCCCCAGGTCACTCACCTTCTCTCCTCGGCTCCCTTTTTCTCCCTACACAGCAAACAGAGGAGAAGAAGGGGCTGTGAGGGGTGCCAGAGGTCTGATGCCCTGAGGCCCAGGGCAAAGCCGCGTGGGGGAGGAGAGACCCACCTTCATGCCCTGGTAGCCGACGGGTCCAAGGTCCCCAGGTCTTCCCTGCAGCAGAGGAGGGGGCGTGTTAGACAGCCCTGGGAGCAGCAAACACCCACACTCCCCCGCCCCAGCTCCCTCACTCCCCACCCTACGCAGGCCTGGTCAGCTGGAGAGACCCGGCCGGCTGACACTGACCTGTGTCCAAGAAGCGCCCTGCTGTGGAAGCCCAACCCCACTCCTGGGGGCTCAGAGGAGCTCCAAGGAGGGAGAGACACAGGGGCCCCCCCCCCGGGGCGGAGACCACCACGGCTGAAGCAGAGGCCATCTGCTGGCCGACCCCTGCCACCTGTCCTCTGTGAGCAGGTGGGCCTGTGGGGGGCGGCTGAGGGGTGTGGGGGTCTGCCCTGGTGGGGGTGCTGGAGGGCCAGCTGTGCCGTGTGCCCCCAAGTCCTCATCACCCACAGGAGCCGTGTCCTCTGAGGATCAGGCCACATGGTGCTCATGAAACAGTCATCCTTCTGGAAGTTTCTGCAGTCTGGCTCCCTGGCCTCTGGCTTCTCAGCGTCCCAACCCCTCAGTCAGGTACCCGGCACTCACAGGGTCTCCAGCTTCTCCTTTCTCTCCCGGGAGCCCGGGCTTCCCTCTTTCTCCCTAGAACAGAGAGCAGATCATGGTCAGAGGACAGATTCCATTTATTTCTAAAAAGCTGGTGAAAGGAAGCCCCTACTTGCTAACAAAAAAAGGTCTATGAAGCTATTCCATCCCATCTCCAGTGTCTATGTGGTTTCCAGGCAACTTTTCTGTGGCCCAGGGTGTGAGGCCAGGCCCAGGGTCTCTGCCACACACTCCGCCAAGCCCTGGGGCTGCCTGGCACCAGCAAAAATAACCCTGACTCTTTTCTGTCTGCCTGTTCTTGCTGCCGTGCTGGACCTCCAGGGATAGGTGGGAGAGCAGGGTGGACGCAGCCTTGAAGCCCCCTGTGGGAGGTGGCCACATGGCTCCATGGCCACTGGACTTGACACTCTCCAGGAAAAGCCAGAAATCTAGAATTTCATGAGTGAGCTCCTGGGTTGTGAATACTAGCAATGAATTTTGTTTTCCAGTCGGGCCTCGGGCCCACGTTTGCATCCATCCCACGGCAGGCCCGCCTCCAGGAGCAGAGCCACAAGGACACTCAGTCCAGGAAGGCTATACCCTCCACCATGGGAAGGAGGCTGGGGCAGCGGACCCCACCCCACGGCAGCCACGGCCACCACATCGGCTGTGGGGTCACCACGCCCAGGCCCTCCCCCATGGCTGGGATGCCTGCTCAGCACAGCAGGTGGGTGGTGGGTGCTGAGGGCAGCTGCCTGGGGCTCAGCTGCACCCCTAGACCTGGCGCCACCCTGTAGGATATTTTTCCCAGGCTTTCCCCTTCATCAAGGTAAGCACCGGCAGCATGTAGCCACTTACCTCGTACCCGGGGTCGCCTCGAGGCCCAGGGGGTCCTCTGGCGGGCTACAAGACACAAAAGGAACAGTCAGTGGGGGACCATTGGGGCGGCCCAGGGGTGGGGGGGAGCAAGGGCCACACTCACCTGGCACTCGAAGGAGCAGCACTGTGGGACAGGAGGAGGACAGAGGGGCATGTCAGGAGCGTGGGCATAGCCACGTCGGCCGCCCACGCTCAGGCTGCTGGTGGAGGAACGGGCGCTGGTGATGCCAGGGCGGGGGGCAGGGGGGCGGGGAGGTGCTTACCACTTGCTCCACATTATTTTTCTGAAAAGTGAGAGAGAAAAGTTAAATTAGCTTCCATTCCTGGGCACAGGGTTTCCGGCACCTGGACTCGGCGGGGTGCTGGGGCAGGCCTGCAGGCAGCGCTCACGATCATGTCCGTGATGGTGTCGATGGTCTGGCTGATGACTTCCTCGGCGTCGCGGCTCTGGCCCCAGTCGGCCGCTGTGAAGTTGCGCCGGTACGTGTGGTCCGTGGCGATGATGCTCAGACGTGGCTCCTGCCGTGGATGCAGCCAGAGCGAGGGTAAACATCAGTGACAGTGAGAGTGCCGGCCCTCCCCTCCTCTGCTCCCCGGAGCCCCAGTCCCTCGGGCTATGTCCCGACCCCTCTCCCACTGTAATCCCTGGGTACCCCTCCCTCCACTGTAGGCCCTGGGGGATGCCCCACCAGGTGGTCAGGCGTGATGGCCACGGAGAAGACTTTGATGCCCAGATGCTTGGCCTCGTTCACAGCATCCTCCAGGCCCCCGCAGGGCTCCTTGTAGCCCTCCAGGGGGTGCCCGTCAGTCACCACGACCAGGTACTTATTCTCCTTCAGGTGGGAGCCCCTGCAGGGTGTGGAGGAGGTGAGACCACCCGGCCCAGCCTCCCCAGGCCACTGCTGACCCTGACAGCTCAGGGCCTCATTGGGACCACATTGCTGAGACCCCGAGGCTGGAGGTGAGGGGCAGGGGGCTAGAGACCCCAGAGGGAGATGCAGACCCAAGGGTGGCTCTCAGAGCACTGTTTTCAGTTTCTCTGTGCTGATCTAGCCACAGGGTGGGCTTACAGAAAGGGATAAGAGTTGGACCATAAAAATGGTGAGTGCTGAAGAACGGATACTGTTGAACTGTGGTGTTGGAGAACACTCTTGAGAGTCCCTTGGACTGCAAGATCAAATCAGTCTATCCTAAAGGAAATCAGTCCTGAATATTTATTGGAAGGACTGGTGTTGAAGCTGAAGTTCCAGTATTTTAGCCGCCTAATGCGAGAGCCGACTCACTGGAAAAGACCCTGATCCTGTGAAAGGTTGAGGGCAGGAGTGGAAGGGGTTGACAGAGGATGAGGTGGTTGGATGGCATCACTGACTCAATGAGCATGAGTTTGACCAGGCTCCAGGAGGTGGTGAAGGAGAGGAGACTGGCAGTGCTGCAGTCCATGGGGTCTAGAGTGGGGCGCTACTGAGCAGCTCAACAGCAACATAGGAAAGGATATTAACACAGAAAATACAGCTCTGTGGGATCACATTTCAGGTCCCCTCTGCCTTCAGTGGTTGAAGAGACAGTGGATAGCTGGAGGGAGGGACAGAGTGGTGGAGAGTGAGGGGGCAGGCTGGGCGGTGGTCGCCAGCATGACCCCCTGGGGCATAGGTCTGATCTGGGACCTCAGGCACCAAAGTCCGCCGGCCAGTAGGCAGCGACCAGGCAGCGCTGGGCGCTCCCCAAGCAGAGCTACGGGGCGTCGGGGGGCGGGGGGCGGCGCCACAGGCAGGCAGGCACTCACCCCACGAGCAGCTCCTCCAGACCCTTCTTGATGGCGCAGTCGGTGTAGGTGCCCTTGCCGAAGTACTTGACGGCGTCCACGCTGCTCTTGAGCTCGTCGCGGCCACTGGGCATGCGCGTGAGCCCGCGGATGATCTCCACCTCGTCGCTGTAGTGCAGCGCGCCCGCGTTCCACACCAGGTTGCGGTCACAGCGGTAGTACCTGCGGGCCCAGGATGGTGAGCGGGCCTCCCCACACCCCGGCCCGCTCTCCTCCCCTGCTCAGAGGGGTCACAGGTGGACAGATGGCCGGTCCCCTCTCACGCCGAGAGGGAGGAGCTTGTGGCCCCGCGAGCAGCTCTGAGACACTGGTCCCTGCGCCGGGGGGCACATGGCAGGGAGACGGCGGTGGCCAGGAAGGCAGGCCCAGCCAGCTAGTGACCACCACATCCCCTGAGCTCCAGGGCCTCAGATGAGGAGCCGTGAGCCGAGACCCTATCCCAGGGCCATGGAGTGGGGGACAGACCCTGCACAGAGAGCAGTGGAGCCAGTGACAGGGGACAGGGGAGGGGAGGGTGGAGGGGATAGGACCCCTGGATCTGAGTGGCTTCTCTCTGCCCTGGTCACTTTGGCCGAGGATCTCAGGGGTTAGCCAGGCCCCTCCAGCCCATCAGCAGACGGGTGACAGAGGCCTCCGTGGGGTGCCAACAGCCCCAAAGGCAGGAAGAGCCCCCAGTTCACAATTGGAATGAATGAGGTACGGGGCCAAAGCTCCCCAGAGTGGGATGCTGGGTCACCTGGCT
>SJYC01050167.1:0-76033 GCA_006408675.1 Madoqua kirkii | reverse complement strand
TCTCACGGATGCTGGATGCCAGGCACAGTTTGGGGGCGGGGTTGGGGGGGGGGCGACAGGGAAGGGGGTTGGTGCTTGCATCCTTGGGGCCGAGTATGTCCCTGTAGCACCCCCTCATGACCCTGGAGGTGGGGGATTCTGGTGCTCCCACCTGGCAGCCTCCCCTGTGGTCCCCGTAGTGCTGTGGGGTGGCCCGCTCCCCCAAGGCTGCTCTCAGACTTCACATGAGTGACACCCCCGCCCTGGGGAGGGGTCAGCAAGGCCCCTGGGGGAGCGAAAGGAAGAGACAGCAGCACCCAGCTGCCTGTCCTCTCTCTTCTCAACAAGCGGGGTACCGCAGAGCCCTGAGCCCCAAACTTCCTCCGTTACACCCTGGCAGACAGTTCCTCAGGGCAGCTGTGCTGTCTGTCCAGCTCCCGGGAGCCCTGCAGGGATGGGGCAGGGGCCTGGCTGGGCCCTGGGGGTGGGGGTGTTGACGCTGCCAAGGCCGGTCCACCTTGTGTGTTCAGACTCACGGTTCCTGGTTTTGTACAATATGGTTCAATTTCTTCTCCAAACCTGCAAGAACCTAAGAGTTGCTATCTCTGCAGATACAACAGCTCAGACTTGGAGAGGCCACGGTAGGTAACAGCCTTGCATAATGAGCTGAGGCCCTTTGTTTGATTTGGAAGCTGGGCGCCTGTGGCAGACCCCGAGGCACAGAGAGAAGTGCCCCCAGCAGGGCTGGTGAGGCTCGAGGCAGGAGAAACCACCCTAGTCAGTCCACAGGTTTCAGAAAGTAGGCACAGGGAGACGCTGGGGGAGACGCTACAGCAGCCACTGAGACGCACGGTCTCCCAAGTTCTCCCAAACTTACGGTTACACGATTTCTGCACGTCTTAAACTATAAAACATTTTGGCTGATATTAGACCAGTGTTGACAGCGCCAGCTCTGGGAAAGATCTAATGTTCTCTGGGGCTGGGGTGGGTGTGGCCTCACCCGGAGCCCACCCCCAGGAGGCCCCAGGGTGGGGCCTTCACACCTGTCCCCAGAAGCAGGGCCTCGTGGCTCAGCTGGTAAAGAACCTGTCTGCCGATGTAGGAGACTCAGGAGACGCGGGTTGGATCCCTGGGTCAGGAAGATCCCCTGGAGAAGGAAGTGGCAACTTGCTCTAGTATCCTTGCCTGGAAAATCCTGCAGACAGAGGGCCTGGGTGGGCTACAATCCATGGTGTCACAAAGAGTCGGACACAGCCGAGTACACGCACACGCACAAATGTATGTGTCATTATTGTTCTGTGCTTCCCTAGAGTAAAAGTGGAAGATCTTTTGTCAATATGTATGTGACTAAACCATGAAGAGGTATTTATACGACAGCCACTGAGCTGAAACATTTAAACAAACAGCACCACTTTGTAGAAATTGGTTAGTGAGGGGGAGGTGAAGAGGCCGGTGGATCCCATGCGAAGACTGGAAACGCCCAAAACATGTTTCAGGGAAATTCGTCTTGGGTTACGCACTCTTTTTCAGACTTCTAAAACTCAACATGAGAATTGTAAGGAAATAAAAGTCCTCATAAACCAGGGAGGTAAATCCTCTAGCTGAGGCTCCAGTGGGAGGGGAGAGGGAGTGACTCACCCAGAGCCGGGAGAGACGCCCCCCACCAGGCTCCTCCTCCCCTCTCCTCCCTCCTGGGCTGAAACTCCGGAAAGAGAGCAGACAGGACTTCTCTCTGCCCGGCCAGCATCACGGCCACTGCAGCCCACCCTGCCCCCGGCCCTCGCTCCATGGTGACACGAAGGCCGTGACATGAGGCTGCCCCGCGCTCTGCTCCCCCTGCTGCTGCAGGCCTGCTGGGCCTCCGCACAGGACGACCCTGTGGCCTCGAGGGCCATCGCCTTCCAAGGTGAGTGGACTTGCCGCGTGTGTTGGGCGAGGCCGGCTTGGATCAGACGCATCTGGTGTGAGGGCCAAGGGACCCTGGCCCCTGCCACGATGCTCCAGCGCTTTGATGCGGCCCAGCTGGCGGGGGACCCTGGGGAGGAGGATGGGCTTCACCAGGCTCAGCCCGTGTCCCCTGAGTGTCTGTCCTCAGCGGGCACTGCACCCCCTCTGCCTCCATCATCAGCTCCTTCTGATTCCTTCCTGGTTGTCAGTCAGGAAACACGGTCACCTGGTCCTACCCACCCTCTCCTGAAGGTCAAGCCCCTCCCTGGTAGTTTTAAATTCAACTTGGAAACACAATGAGAAATGTCTCCTTGCTCTTTCAGGAGTGTGGGAGCCCGACTGGGTATAAGGGGGTGACTGGCTGGGGAAGTGGCAGGGGACTGTTGGGGGCTCCCCTGGGGAAAGGGGAGCACAGAGCTGAGCCTCTTCTCCTGTTCCTGACCCAGACTGCCCTGTGGACCTATTCTTTGTGCTGGACACCTCCGAGAGCGTGGCCTTGAGGCTGAAGCCCTATGGGGCCCTGGTGGACAAGGTCAAGTCCTTCACCAAGCGCTTCATTGACAACCTGAATGACAGGTAGGACCTTGTCCTCTTCCTCGTGTCCACCATCCTCTTGGAGGGCAGGGGAGACAGGCTGGTGTTGCCCCTGCCACAGCCAGTGGGCAGGGCTGGGCCTCAGCGTCCCCATCTGAGAAGGGCAGTGTTGGCCAGGCCACTCGAGTCCCTTCCCCTGGGGCTGTGTGGTTCAAATGGGCAGAAAATGACTGAGTTAAGATGGGGCCGGCTGTTTAGCCAGGAGGGCCAAGGGGGACAGTGCTACAGCCTGGGGTCCCCAAACACAGTGTTGAACATCCCCTCCCCCACCCTGAGCCGTCTTGGGAAGCTGGCCTGAGGCCCTGCGGGTCTGCCTGGTACCTAGAGGAGGCCCCTCACCAGCCACCTGGACACTGACGGCTGCCCACGTAGACGGTCACAGCCCAAGTCCCACACCCGAGGTCTCAGTGCCCCCCGTGTCCAGTGTCCAGGTCAGAGGGGCGCCAGCCTCCATCCATTCATCCATCCACTCACTCACACATTGGGGAGCTCCTGGCAGCGGGTGCGGCCGAGGACGGGACACGCCTGCAAGGAGGCGGGTCCGGGCCAGGGGGCGGGCTAAGCTCAGAACAAGACCGCGGGCAGGGTGGGCAGGTAGCAGGGCTCCTGCAAGTGTGAAGGGATCTACCCCACCACCCCATGACGCTGTTCGGCGGCCGAGGTCTCCAAGGGGGGCGTCAAGGCTCTGGAGAGGGGCTAGGAGGTTTCGGGACAGGAGGCTTGGGGAGAGAGCTGTCCCCAGGAAGGGCAGGGTGGTGATAGGAGCCTCGCACCCATGCTGGGTGGTTGCTGGAAGCATGGGTCACTAACCCCAGGGTGCGGCCTACAGTGTCCTGTGCCCCTTGGTGCCTGGAGGCCACGCGGCTCACTCCCTGTCTCAGGCCTGGAGCACTGGGCCCTGGGCCCTGACAGGAGCCCTCCGGGAGACCCTCCAAACGACTCCTGCGCCTCCCCGGCCCCTGAGTCACTAGAAGCCTTCAAAGTAGGTGTGAGGCAAGAGGAAGTCCACCAGGGCGGTCGTTGGGGTTAAAACCCAGCCATGGAGTGGGTGGAAGCTGGGAGGAAACGGCTGGCGTCCGCAGCGCAGCCGGGAAGGGCCTGCTGCCCAGGCCGTGCTGATGGGGGTGTGGGGGTGGCGCGGCAGACTCCCCGCCCCCTCCCTCCCCTCCGTGGAGCAACAGCGCCCCCGCCACCCTGCGGACGTCTTCACCACAGCTCAAGGCAGGCCTTTTTCTAGGGAAGTGATTTTGCTCAGTCGTGTCCAACTCTTTGTGACCCCATGGATCACACAGTCCATGGAATTCTCCAGGCCAGAATACTGGAGTGGGTAGCCTTTCCCTTCTCCAGGGGATCCTCCCAGTCTAGGGATCAAACCCAGGTCTCCTGCATTGCAGGCGGATTCTTTACCAGCTGAGCCACCAGGGAAGCCCAAGAATACTGGAGTAGGTAGTCTATCCTTTCTCCAGGGAATCTTCCCGACCCAGGAACTGAACAGGGGTCTTCTGCATTGCAGGTGGATTCTTTACCATCTAAGCTTAATACTCTTCTTTTCTCCTCAGCTGTCTTCCTTCCCTTCTCTTCCCACCCTTTCGGGCAGCAAGTGTGGAGGTGAGCTCCTGCAGCCCCTCCAGCCAGTCAGGACCCAGGTCGTGCCAGGATCCCCAGGGCACGTTTCCCCACCTACCCCAGCTGTGTGGCCCTCTCCAGGATTTTTTGGGGGCCTACCAGCTTACCCTAGCCAGGGGTCAGGCCCCACAGACACAGAGTCACTCCCAGGAAGGACAGCAGAGCAACAGCCCAGGGCCTTTATGAATGGAGGGTGAGAGGGTTACAGGGGCAAGGAGGGGAGAGCAGAGCAGACCTCTTCCCACTATGGTCTCCACATGGGTGCATCAGTGGTGATGCCCTCCAGATGGGTGATGCTCCCCATGGGTGACACCCCAGATGGGTGATGCTCCCAGATGGGTGATGCTCCCCATGGGTGACACCCCAGATGGGTGATGCCCTCCAGATGGGTGATGCTCCCAGATGGGTGATGCTCCCCATGGGTGACACCTCCAGATGGGTGATGTTCCCAGACGGGTGAAGCACCATCTGGCCTGGGCAGGTGGGGAATGTGGACATGCTTCGTGGGCTATGGGGACACCGGTCAGGCCTCCAGGTCTTTGCTCCTCAGCTGTTAGAACAAGTTCACACCTACAGAAGATGAGACAGGCAGCGAGCCTTGCCATGGGCAATGTATCCCCTTGAACCTCCTCTCCACACGCTCACAGCACTGTGTCCACACAGTGAAGGTGGCCGGCGGGCGACCCCATGTCGTGCCCCATGCCACCAAACAAGTGGCAGTTCTCTGGGCAGGCTGTTGGTGTGATGTCCAGACACACAGCCAGCTGCTTCGGGCCTGGCTCTTACTCTCGGTGCCCAGGGCCTTTGTGGGGGCTGGTCCTCCCTGGATGGTCTGCGCAGCTCCAGAGCCCCCACCTGACTCCCTCTCGTCCACCTTCTACCTCCACCTGCCGCTGTACAGGCCCAGGGTCCAGGCCACGTGCAGTGAGGTCTCTGGTCTGAAGCAACCATATAGATGGAATCCAGAGGGCTTCCTCTGTCCCATACTGAGGTGAGAGTCCCCACGGCCATGGTCAGCTGATGAGTCGGATGGCACTGCCCTTGGGAGCAAAGTCCACTTTGCTGAATGCTGGTTCTGTGGTCTGAAACAGTGCTTTCTGGGGAAAACTACATTTATAATTGCAAACACTATTTTTCAAGGCAGAAAGGGCTTTTCCCTATGTCTCCTGGTTCAAGGCTTCCTCTGACTCATGGTAGGTAGGCAGAGATTACCCCCATTGTCCAGGTGGGGAAAGTGAGAAGGGGTGGATGAGAGACCCACGGACACAGACCCAGGCCGCTGCCCACTGCTGAGCTCTTGCCACTGAATGTACACCGTCTGGCCCCACCCAGGGCCACTTGGACCCACACCAGGGTAAGCCGTCCTTCACAGTCTCCAAAAATTCAGATTCTTCCTGCTAGAATGTTCTAGACCAGAAGGGCCCAGAGGATGGGTTGATGGGGGCCTCTAGAGTGACGTGAAGAGTGTCCTAGGAGCTTGGCTTCCTAAGCGATGATGGCGGGTGTTTCCAGAATGTCCTGCTCTTCCTGGGTGTGGGTGATGGAAAGCTGCCTTCATTTATAAACACGTCCTTCACAGTCTCCAAAAATTCAGATTCTTCCTGCTAGAACGTTCTAGACCAGAAGGGCCCAGAGGATGGGTTGATGGGGGCCTCTAGAGTGACGTGAAGAGTGTCCTAGGAGCTTGGCTTCCTAAGCGATGATGGCGGGTGTTTCCAGAATGTCCTGCTCTTCCTGGGTGTGGGTGATGGAAAGCTGCCTTCATTTATAAACACCAAAGACTCAAACTCTTAGCATCTGTTGAACAAAACCCTTTTGATTTCTTTTTAATTCCTCAACTATCGAGTGAATTCCCTCCCAACTTAGAACATGATTCATCAAGGAAAACGTTTTCTGCAGCTACACATGTGGTTTCCATAGCAGTGCGACTGAGCAGAGGTTGGAACTGGGGGCACCAGACTGGCCCGGCTCCTGTCCCTGCCCCCAGTGTGGAGCAGCCTCTTCCTCCAGGCTCCCGGGGCTCAGAGGTGTGGACCGGCTATGGTCAGGCTGCCTGCCCAGGAGGAAGCCCTGGTAGATGGGGCATTTGAGTCACGCTGCCCTGCAGGCGGGACCCCTCGAGGAGTGACTCATGTCCTAACTGACAAGCGGCTTGTGCTAACCCACTGATTCCCATGCATGCTGGCCACTCTAGATGACAGGAGGCCCCCAGGGCCTCAGCCTGCAGAGTGGGTGGGGCACACTCGCAAGAGAGTGAATTAGAGCCATTTCATTGCCAGGAAGACATCCTACAGACATATTTGTAAAACCAACAGAAAAATGGTAGGTTTTAATTGAAAAAAGGTGACAACATCCCCAGAAAAATCAACAATAGGGATTGTTCAGAAAATTATGGGGCCCCTCACTGTCTGAGGTCCACCACTGCAGAGAACGGAACTGGACACGCAGGCCTGGTGAGAGACGCAAGGGGAGGGTTGGCAGTCGGGGGGTGTGGGGGCACAGGATGCGCTGGCCTGATTTACTCTGTCATGTTGCTCAAGAGCCAAGAGTTGGGTCCTCTGGTCGGTTGGAATCAGATAGAGGCTGTGGTTGTGTTTGAAAAAACAGTGAAAAGGCAAGGAAAGGGAGAGAGGGAAAGCGGGGAGGGAGGACGGGGAAGGGAGAGGGAGGAGAGGGAAGGACCCTCCAGACTGTCTTCGATGGACTCTGTGTGGGGGCGGCCCCCGCGTCCTGGGGGCGGGGCTGGGACCACTGCCCATCTGATAGACCTGTGGCTGAGGATCGCAACTCCCCGCACCCCCAACCCCCCGGTCGCACTGTGGCATGGCTGTGACAGTGGGGGAGTGGGGCTGGCATGAGGGACCACAGGGGACCCCGTCCAAGGCTGGTTGAGCACCCATAGCCGTCTGTTTCACAAAGTTCCCAGGGGCTTCGGCTGGGGTGCTTCTTGTCTTTGGGGAGGGTGTCCCCCGCCCTGCCCTGAGTGGGTTGGGAGGATAGACATAGGACCTGGAGGACAGGCTGAGACATAGGACCCGGCTGCAGGTCTGGAGGGGTTAATCTTCCCCCAGCTACCTCATGCTGGCCTCTGGTTCTGTGGAAAAAGCAAAACATCTGGCAATAAAATGTCACTAATGGGCTCTGAGGCTGCGGGAGAAGCTTGGCTGCCTGCCTTGGAGACGGCCAAGGTTTAGACAGAACGTGGGGGCCCATGGGAGGCCCAGCCAGGACCTAGGGGGAAGGGGCTTCCCAGGCCAGCGTCAGACCCGGCCGCCCACCACCGTCTCCCATGGGCCCAGAGCCCACCCGCTAGGGCCCCAGATGCCAGAGCATTCCTGCAGACAAAGGTCACTCCTGCCCTGCTGGTATTTGGGTCAGGGGTCCCAAGGCAAAGGCCCTGTGGGGTGGCCAGCCCTGTCCTGGTCTCTTGGAGGTGCAACCAGGCTCCAGAAGGGCGAGGCCCCCATATCCATGGTCCAGTACACAAAAGAGGATCCCAAGGAAGGAGTGAACCCCCTCCATTGGCCAGGCACAGAATGACCTCAGCCCTGGGTCACCGTGGCCCCTGGCCAGCAAGCCTCTCTCCTTGCTTCCTGCCCTGATAGTCCCAGGACCAGAGCATCCGCAGAGGGCCACTGAGCCCTTTCGACCCTCAGCCTGACCAAACCACAGCTCTAGGAAGCTGCTGGTGTCCAGGCAGTTTACCCCAAGATCCAAAACTCCAGGAGCTGGGATAGTCGGACTGGAGAGGTCCAGCCCTGTCCCCTGCTGTGTGACCTCAGGCCAGCCACATCAGCTCCAAAAATTGCCCAGAGAAATCCCACCTCGCTCAGGGTGGGAGCTGGGGCTGGGGGTAGTAATGACAGCAGGGTGGGGGTGGGGCATGGTGCTGGCCTGGAGTCTGGCTGGCGAGCTCCCCACGAGGCCGGAGAACGTGGACACTGGTCCAGTGGTCTAGTGGGCTGCCCTCCTGAGCCTGAGTCCACGTTTGGTCTCCATTTTTCCCGCACTTGCTTCACCTCTGGGATGAGCCTGAGTGGGGGGACAGATGTCTGCTTGGGGTGAATAGTGGGGTTCTCTGGAATACGTGGGGCCTGGTTGGCCTCTGCTCATCCTCCACTGTCCAGCCAAACCCCAGAGAGAGTGTGCAGAACAGAACACTGATGTTCCAGGGAAAGGGGCCTCCAGGGACCATGGTTTTAAATTATTCCAAAGAAGCACCATTAAAGCCTCTACTTCCCACTACGTGTCAGTGGGCCTAGGTTTGGGGCAGACTGGGAACCCTAGTCTGCCCTGTACCGGGCTACCGGTGTGTGTAGGTCTGGGGCCCCCTCCAGGGAGAGGCCGAGGGAGATGAGGCCCTCTGAGCCCCCAGCCATGAGGCTGACACCCCCAGGCTTCAGCACCGGGACTGAGGGGCTCTGTGGGCCATGGACTGGCGCCAGTGTCCCCCACACATGCGGAAGCAGGCGCTCACATCTGACACTGGCTAGAGCTGGGGGGCCTCTGTCTGTGGGCCTGTCTGCTCCTCACAGGCCCTCTCCCTGGGCATGGCAGGAGGGCAGGAGCCAAGACTCCCTCCCTCCCACCAAACCCGCTGGACACTCAGGACCACGGGGTATGCCTAGAGAAATCATACATGGTCACTCGGGACGGGCGAGTGTGCTGGGCCTGGGGCGCCCTCTGCTGCCCACCGGGGCCTCGTGCAGATGCCCCCCCTCCCAGCCTCGTCCAGGGCCCCGGTGGGGGGGTGGGGGCAGGTGGAGCATCTGCATCAAGGTGGGGGTGCCCAGGGGACAACGGGCAGAGATGTCAGGGCAGGAATGGGTCTTTTCTCACATGTTCTGGGCAGCTCTGGTTCAGTTTACGCTGATGGGTCTATTGTTTCACTTTATTCTGCTCAGTCTTAGGTTGTTTTACTCTTGCAAGCAGGGTCATCTCCCCCCCCCCCCCACACTGAGTTCATAATCTGACACTTTAGAATTATTTTCTGTGGTCGTTTATCCTGTGTCCTGGGGGGTTCACAGGTGCAGTCCGGTCGGGTGCTGTGCCCTCTTTTCCAGGTGTTGTGTCTCTACAGCTTTCCCCAGCCATCCCGTTGGCCCCCTGCACACGCCAAGCAGTGGCCATGGAGGGCCTGGCAGCGCCCTGCTCGCACCCTGTCAGGGGCCAGTGCGCCATCCCCAGCGCTGGAGGCTTACGTTTGCACCTACTTGGGAGGACGCCCTGACCCCTGAAGTAGCCTTTATGGACACCTGGGAGGCGAGGTCCACCCCACAGGGCAACCACGGTCCACCCCACGGGGCAGCCGCAGCCCCCACGGATGGATGGGTCCAGGGGCCACAATGGCAAATGCTGTTGCCTCCAAGAGACACTCACCCCCAGGACTTGGTAGGGTCAGGTCAGTCAGTCTTGCCTGCATGCTCCTGATAATCCAGGGTAAGCAAGTATCATAATTAGCATCAGAAACTTAACACTGCCTAATCTACAGAGCATGTTCAAGCGCTTTTAATCATCACGGTAGCATGCTTTACAGCAAAGAGGAAATTTTTATATACACACACATACACCTACTGCCTGGGTCAGCCCAGGATGACGTCTTCGGTCTGGCTGTCTTCAACCTCTTCAACCTCTTCTTTGCCTTTCCTGAGTTGACTTTTTTGAGGAATCAGGACGCTTAGTTTGTAAAATGCATCTCACTTTGGGTTTGCCTGATGTTCCCTCCTGGTCAGCTTCAAGCTGTGTGTTCCTGGCAGGAATTCTGAGCCCTTCTTAGAACATGGGGTCAGGAGCCTCCTGAGGCCCACGTGTCCCGCTGGGAGGTGAAGGGACATCAACCAAGATTTCCACTGAGAGGTTACCATCTTCTGGGCATGTTCTTGGGGAACATGCTTTTCTTATTTCTAAGAAATCAAATTTCCTATTTCTCATTAAACCTTCACCTACAAGTGTTTAATATCCTTTGATGACTCTTGACGAAAACGACTCTGACTGACTTCTGTAACGGTGGTTTTCGTAATTTCCTTGTCCCGTCTCCAGTTGTTTGCTTTTTGCTCTAGGGGAGAGTTTGCTCCTGCACCCCTTGACTTTTCCTGCATTTATTGCTGTGGGTACCCGTGGATTCTCCTCTTGTTCTATAGCTTGTGGCCTGTGACTGCTGAGACTTTATTTGCTCACGCTGGCCTCCTGACTGCGGCAGGACTCGGTGGAACCAGCCCTGTGTCTGTGCTTCTCTGAGCACCAGGCTCTAGCTCACCCTCTGTGTGCTCTGCCCTGGACCAGCCACGTCCCCAGGGAGCAGATTCCTTCTGAAACCTGCAGAGGTGGTTCTAGAACCAAGGTCTGGAGGGGTGTGCATCGTGCTCATCTAGAGGCCTGGGCCCACCAGGGCCAGCGGCCGGGTCCCTGGGGCGCCAGCAGAGCTGCCCAGGTGTCCTTCCACCCTGGCCCCCCAGCTGCGGCGCCTTTCCTGGGGGTCTGGTTTGAGTCCCTCAGGGCCTTTGGCTATAAATTCGGCTCCGTTTTCTCCTGTGTCATTACATTACCTAGTATTGCTATAATGAAGTGTACACACTGGGCAGCCTAAAGCCGTAGAAGTTGATTTTCTCACCACCTAGAGGTGAGTGCCCTCTGGAGCTCTGGGGGAAGGTCCTCCAGCTTCACTGGCTCCTGGTCTCCCAGTCCATGTGCAGCACCCTGGAGGGTCTGCCAGTCAGCACTGAGAGAGTCAATTCCTAGGCAGGTTGATAAGAAATCCGGGGCCCCTGAGGAGGAGAAAGGGGTCTGGGGCTCTCAAAGAGGAGAGAAGGGTCTGGAATTCTCAAGGAAGAGGAAAGGACAAACTTTTTTTCTACATTCCTTAGTAAGTAAGGATTGTATAACAATAATGTATCCTGCTTAAGGACATGTTTCTTCTTCCTGAAAGCCTCTTGACTAATCCTATTATCTTAAAATGTATATTATGGGAGTACGTCTAGTAAGATCTTTATAACCTTGAGACATTCTTTTGATTTCTTGTAACAACCAATTAAAAAGTATATAATTCCCTTGCCAAGACTAGGGATGGGGCACTCTCTGTCCCCCTTCTGATGTCTATGTCAGAAGCTTTCTCACTTTAATAAAACTTTGCTGCACAAAAGCTCTTGAGTGATCAAGCCTGGCCCTTCATCCCGAAGCTAAATCTTCTTCTTCAGAGATCACGAAGCGGACACCGCTCCCATAAGCTATCAGTATGTGGTGCCCTGGAGGGTCTCCCAGTCAGCGGGCAGATCCTAGTGGCAGATGTGCCCTGATGGGGCTTCCCTTCGGCAGCCCAGTGGGGCTGCAGTGACCTCAGCCAAGGCCTGCTGCCTCTGCCGTGAGTGTCTTCACTTGCTGTGCATGGGGGCGTCCAAATCCTAGTGTTTCCTGTGAAATACAAATGCTGGTATGAGGAGACCCCAGAAGAATGTTCACAGCAGTGACCTTTATAACAGCAGTGACCTTTATAACAGTAAAAAGCAAACAGAACTGCAAATAACCCCAGTTCCACTTGCAATGAGCAGACACATGTGACCGGAATGCTGTTTGACTCTAAAAATGTTTGGGTCACAGAGTCAGTGGCCACACAAAAAGCCACGTGAAAAAAACGCTTGTAAGAAAAAAATGCACTTAGCACGATTAAACTTATCAGCATTAAAAACTGTGCTAAATGAAACACGTGCAAGGAGGAGGTAAAATATATAGGGCAGGCGATAAAACAGTTAAAGTCTATGTGTGGCTTCCAGCAGGTAGAGAAGGGGGGCTGGGAGGAGGACCCCCACCTTCAGAGGACATGTAGGAAGCAAATATGTTTATTGACTTCTATATTAACCCATATATTTATTATTTTTAAGTTTCATTTCCCCCTGTGGATCTGAGGTTTCATCTGCTGTTGTTTCCAACATAGCATTAGTCTTACCCCCTCTTGGTGACAAAGGTCAGGTGTATTATAGGCCTCATGATACAATTTTATGGATACTATTTTCTACAGGAAAAAAAAGAAATATGTAATTGTGCTGCCTTTATAGTTAGTAAATACTGACTTTACTGGTGCTCTTGGTTCATGAGTTTGTGGGGACTTGAATTGCTGTCTGAGGTCCTGTGCTTCTAGCTCAAAGAAATTCCTGTAGTATGTCTTATTCAGCAGGCCCACTAACAACGAACCTTCTCAGTATTTGTTTACCTGCAAGTTTCTTTATCTTCATTTCTGAAGGATAGTTGTGCTAGATATAAGAGCCTCAGTTGACAGCCTTTTGCTCTGAGTACTTGAACATGTCATCTGCCTATCTTTGATTCTGATGAGAGGTCAGCTGTTACTATGCTTGGGGTTCCCTGTGTGTGGCAGGTCACTTTTCTCTTGCTGCTCAAATTTTTCTGTCTTTGAACTCACCACAACCCACTCCAGCCATGACCATGGCACTTGGACAACCTTCTCTTTCCTGGAGTCTACTTATGTCATCATCTTACAACATTCTAGCCCTGTCTGGGTACATGGCCTGCAGATGGCCGTGGCTTGCAGGCAGCACTAGGGACAGAACCTTTGCTCTAAGGTCAGGTTCCTGCCCCTTAGACGTAGCCTCTCCTTCTCTCAAGTTAGTTTTACAATTAAAGCATTTTCTTTTTTAAAAAAATTGAGAGGGGTTCCCTGGTGGCTCAGTGGTAAAGAATCTGCCCGCCAGCACAGGCATGGGTTTGATCCCTGGTCCAGGAAGATCCCATATGCCTCGGAGCAACTGAGCCTATGCTCTAGAGCCCACAAACTCTAACTACGGAAGCCCACATGCCCTAGAGCTCTTCTTGCTCCAACAACAAGAGAAGCCGCTGCATTAAGAAGCCCACACACCACAACTAGAGAGCAGCCCCCACTCTCCTCAGCTAGAGAAAAGCCACTGCACAGCCAAAAGTAAATAAATACAATTATTTTAAAAACTGAGGTCCAAAATATTGGACTTCAATATTTTAACTGTGATGTGTCTGTGTGCATCTCTGTGTTTATCCTATTAGAAACTGTGAAGTTTCCAGGATACATAGATTGTTGCTTTTCATTAAATTTGAGAGGCTTTCAGCCATTATTCGGGTGGATTTCATTTTTCCCCCCACTGTCTTTCCTTCTGGCATCTCATTATGCACACGTAGGTGTATGAACAATGCCCCACAATTCCTGGAGGCTCTGGCCACTCTTCTCTCCCTTTCTTTCTTTAAATCATGAAGTTAAATCATCTCTTTCGATCTGCCTTCAAGCTCGCTGATTTTTTTCTTCTCTCAGCTCAGATCCACTCTTGAGTCCCTCTAGTCAGTTTTCAGTTCTGTTTTGACACTTTTCAGTTCCAGATTTTCCGCTTGGCTTTTTTTTTTAATCATTGACCTGCTTCCCCAGCTGCCAGGATTCTCCCTGTGGAGTAGGACCTGTGGAGGTGGGAGTTAGGGTGGGAGTGTTGGGTGCCCCTTGTGGCTGCCACCCTCCACAGGGTGGGTTCTTCCATGGCGCATGGCAGGGACACAGGACCTGCTGCCTTTTACCATGATTCTGATGAGAGGTCAGCTGTTACTATGCTTGGGGTTCCCTGTGTGTGGCAGGTCACTTTTCTCTTGCTGCTCAAATTTTTCTGTCTTTGAACTCACCACAACCCACTCCAGCCATGACCATGGCACTTGGACAATCTTCTCTTTCCTGGAGTCTACTTATGTCATCATCTTACAACATTCTAGCCCTGTCTGGGTACATGGCCTGCAGATGGCCGTGGCTTGCAGGCAGCACTAGGGACAGAACCTTTGCTCTAAGGTCAGGTTCCTGCCCCTTAGACGTAGCCTCTCCTTCTCTCAAGTTAGTTTTACAATTAAAGCATTTTCTTTTTTAAAAAAATTGAGAGGGGTTCCCTGGTGGCTCAGTGGTAAAGAATCTGCCCACCAGCACAGGCATGGGTTTGATCCCTGGTCCAGGAAGATCCCATATGCCTCGGAGCAACTGAGCCTATGCTCTAGAGCCCACAAACTCTAACTACGGAAGCCCACATGCCCTAGAGCTCTTCTTGCTCCAACAACAAGAGAAGCCGCTGCATTAAGAAGCCCACACACCACAACTAGAGAGCAGCCCCCACTCTCCTCAGCTAGAGAAAAGCCACTGCACAGCCAAAAGTAAATAAATACAATTATTTTAAAAACTGAGGTCCAAAATATTGGACTTCAATATTTTAACTGTGATGTGTCTGTGTGCATCTCTGTGTTTATCCTATTAGAAACTGTGAAGTTTCCAGGATACATAGATTGTTGCTTTTCATTAAATTTGAGAGGCTTTCAGCCATTATTCGGGTGGATTTCATTTTTCCCCCCACTGTCTTTCCTTCTGGCATCTCATTATGCACACGTAGGTGTATGAACAATGCCCCACAATTCCTGGAGGCTCTGGCCACTCTTCTCTCCCTTTCTTTCTTTAAATCATGAAGTTAAATCATCTCTTTCGATCTGCCTTCAAGCTCGCTGATTTTTTCTTCTCTCAGCTCAGATCCACTCTTGAGTCCCTCTAGTCAGTTTTCAGTTCTGTTTTGACACTTTTCAGTTCCAGATTTTCCGCTTGGCTTTTTTTTTTAATCATTGACCTGCTTCCCCAGCTGCCAGGATTCTCCCTGTGGAGTAGGACCTGTGGAGGTGGGAGTTAGGGTGGGAGTGTTGGGTGCCCCTTGTGGCTGCCACCCTCCACAGGGTGGGTTCTTCCATGGCGCATGGCAGGGACACAGGACCTGCTGCCTTTTACCAGCTGCCATGCTGCCTCGTCCACCCAGAACCTGGGGAGACAGGCTTGGCTTCTCCATGCCCCACACCTGTGTGGCTGTGCCCCGACCTTGAGAACCATGGCCTCTGCTGTCTCCCTGAGTCTCCACAGGTTTTGTGGAATGAATGTTTCTTCCAGTGGCTCCTTTGCAGATTCTGGCCAATGCTCTTACTGCCTCCTTGGGAGTTCTGCCGAGCTCCTCATATTTGACTATTAAAGTGAACATATGCTTCAGTTTAGTTCAGTTCAGTAGCTCAGTTGTGTCTGGCTCTTTGTGACCCCGTGGACTGAAGCACGTGGACTGATGGCTTTCCTGTCCATCACCAACTCCTGGAGCTTACTCAAACTCATGTCCATCAAGTCAGTGATGTAATCCAATCATCTCATCCTCTGCCGTCCCCTTCTCCTTCTGCCTTCAATCTTTCCCAGCATCAGGGTCTTTTCCAATGAGTCAGTTCTTCACACCAGGTGCCCAAAGTATTGGACCGTAAGCGTCAGCTTCAGCATCAGTCCTTCCAATGAATATTCAGGACTGATTTCATTTAGAATTGAATAGTTGGATATCCTTGCAGTCCAAGGGACTCTCAAGAGTCTTCTCCAACATCACAGTTCAAAAGCATCAATTCTTTGGCATTCAACTTTCTTTATGGTCCAACTCTCATCCATACATGACTACTGGAAAAATCACAGCTTTGACTAGATGGATATTTGTCAGCAAAGTAATGTCTCCGCTTTTTAATATTCTGTCTAGGTTGGTCAGAGCTTTTCTTCCAAGGAGCAAGCAACTCCATGGACTATACAGTCCATGGAATTTTCCAGGCCAGAATACTGGAGTGGGAAGTCTTTCCCTTTTCCAGGGAATCTACCCAACCCAGGGATCAAACCCAGGTCTCCCACATTGCAGGTGGATTCTTTACCAGCTGAACCAGAAGGGAAGCCCAAGATTACTGGAGTGAGTAGCCTATTCCTTCTCTAGCAGATCTTCCTGACCCAGGAATTGAATTGAGGTCTCCTGCATTGCAAGCAGATTCTTTACCAACTGAGCTATCAGGGAATCCTGAGCATATGCTTAGACAATAGGAAATAAACAATAAATCTCACTTATGCGAGAACATGTGATGCAGAACAGCCAGCTCTGGACCCACCATCTCCACTGTGGAACCTGGGATCCCACACCTGACATCTGTTTTCACTCCAGGCCTGTTGACTGTGAGACTAGGAAACTCTCCTCGTAATTCCTTCCCCACCAAGTCCTGTTTTCCTTGGGGGTCTTTGTGTCAGAAGGTGGGCCTCTCAACACCCTCCTCCTCTTTGGTGGACCTGAGGCCAGGCTGACTGTCTTTACAGCTTGAGGTGTGATTGGTGCTGGGACATGAGGTGCATGCAGGAAGCACCCCCTTTCTGGGCTCCACCATGCACCAGGGCAGGTCTCTCGGGCTGGAGCATCTGTCTTTCTAACTATGTGTGCAGCCCCCTTCCCCATCCCTCGTCACCCAGGAGAACAAGGGGTCTCCAGGTCCTCAGTTAACTGGCTGCCTGGCTTAGAACTTGTAAAACTAGCCCTCAGCCTCTGTGGGAGAGAAAGCTGCTGGAAGCTGGCTCTGAGACCTGTCTAGCAGCCGAGGCTGGTGGGCGTCTCAGCCATCCCAGGAGAGGCCCTGGAATGGCCTGGCTGCCCCCTCTGATTTGCCTTCAGTCTGCTTCTCACTGGGTTATTTGTAAAGCGATGTTTTCTCCACATGCTCTTCAGCCCTTGTTTAAATGAAGATCAGAAGCACACCCAGGAGACAGGGCTAGGGAGCCGCCCTTCCTGGAGTCAGCACCCACGCTCCTCTGTGAGCTGCACAGATGAAAGGGGGTGAGGGTGGGGGGTTGCCAGATTTTCAGACAAAGTCAGGCCCGGTTTTATATGCTGGCTGGATCTTGCTTTAAATAAATGAATAGATCTTGTTTAGGGCGTAAATAGAAACTAACAGAGCCGAGAAGGCTTGTGGAAAAGGAATACAAATGATCCAGGAATTAAACAACTTGTAATATTCTCTGTTCATGGTCTCCCTGAGTTAACCAGAAACACAAGGGGAGTCATATATCTGGTCAGGAGCCAAACAGCACCTCCCTGGACACTGGTGACCTAACTGGAAGCCAGAAGCTGGCTGGATGCTGGAGGGGCCTCACATGCGCTGGCCCTGCCCCATGCCATGAGCAGACTCCTCTGGGCGGAGCCCACCATGGGCTGACCCCGAGCAGAGAATGTTCCACCCACATGGGGAGCAAGCTTATCCTCCTCAGGGGGAGAGCAGAAACCACGTCCACCTACCTAGCTGCCCTCCCACGAGTGGGCTGGGTGGGGGTCCTTGTCCTGCTTGTTCACCGGGACCATGGGGTCCCTGTCTTCTGGCAGCAGACAGTTCAGAAGTCTCGGTGATGGGATATGGCTTGACCCTATGTGGGACCACTGGCTCAGCCCAAGCTCAGGGTGGGAGCGGCAGATGCCATAATCAGGCTGGTGCCCACCCACCTGGTATCAGAGCCCACCTGGGCCTGGTGCTCCTGCCAGGGGTCTGGGTGGCCCCCTTGGTAAACTGGGTGGGTGAGCTCTTGTTTCTGGGCTTGTCTGGCCTCAGTACGTGGTTCATTTGTGTCTGAAAGGGAGTCAACTTGCTCTGAGCCAAGATGGGTGGACATAGGGTCGGCCAGCTGGTTCCCACTCAAGGCCTGTGGCTGACGGTGCAGAGGCCCCCAGCGTCCACCCCCTTGTGCAGCAGGAGGAGCCCCGCATGTGATAAAGACCAGACACCAGGGTCACAGGGAAGCAGAAAGTAGCTGGAGGTGGGCTGATGGCTATGGCTTATCCTGGAGGCAGCAAGACCATGGCGTTGGCCTGACTCAGCAGGTTTGCTGAGAATCCCATCTCAGGCCCCCGCTGCCCCAGATTTTCCCTCAGAACCCCCAAGCTGGGGTCCTCCTTAGAAGCTGGGGGTTCAGCAGGACTGGGCACCCGGCGTGTCCAGATGGGGGTGGGGCCATGTCCCAGTGCCTCTGCCCACCGGGCCAGCCTCCCAGCCACGGCACCAGGCCCGCCCACCACTGCTGTTTGGGAACGAGCCTCGTCGGCTACTCCGGCTCTTCTGCCCCTCCCTCCCTGGAGCCCTGGCCAAACTGCTCAACTGGTTATTTCCAGAGTCGAACTTGGGCTGGATCCCGGTGCTTCTCCAGAGGTCCTGCTGGGTGGGGGACTGGTTGAGACTTATAGGCTCTTCCAGGGACAAAGCCCCTTCAAGGCAACCCCCAAGGGACACTGCGGCCTGTGGGGAGACTCCATGCGGACGTGGGTCCGGCCTTACCTCATGTCAGATGAGTTTCTGAGAGGCCCGCTCACCTCTGGCCCTGGTCTTGAGGAGAGTGTGGAGCCTTTAGAACAGATGTGGCCCCTAGGTGGTACCAATGTAAATTTTCACATTAAAGTCCAGTCTCCAGGAAAAGACTGCGTGGCCTCTGCCCAGGGTGCACGTGTGCTCTGCATGTTGAAAACATGTGTTCTGCTCAGTAAACACCTGTGTCCTGACACCCGGGCCCCACCTGCTGCCACACCTGAGCTGAGCCTCCTCAGGCCAGCACAGCTGAGTGGGCCTCCCATTGCAGCACGGGCTCCCTCTGCCGTTGACTTTGTCCCCTGGGGAAAAACAACCAAGTCATCTGTAATAGTAATAAAAAGAGTTTTATTTGAGCCAAACAGAATGATAGCTTGGAACACAGCCTCTCAGATGACTCTGAGGAACAGCTGCAAGGAGCACGGGTTTCAACAGTTTTATGTCTTTCAGAACAAAGAGCATTAATAGGCCAGGGTTACATTCCTTGAAGCTTTCTAAAAAAAAGACTAGCAAGTACCCAGCGAGTCAGGTTGCATCTTGTAAGAAAAGCTGTGACAAACCTAGACAGCATATTAAAAAGCAGGGACATCTCTTTATCATCAAATATCCACTAGTCAAAACCATGGTTTTTCCGGTAGTCATGTACAGATGTGAGAGTTGGACCATAAACAAGGCTGAAGAATTGATGCTTTTGAACTGTGGTGTTAAAGAAGAGTTTTGAGAGTCCCTTGGAGTGCAAGGAGATAAAACCAGTCAATCTTAAAGGAAATAAACCTTGAATATTTATTGGAAGGACTGATGTTGAAACTGAAGTGCCAATAGTTGGGCCACCTGATGCAAAGAGCCAACTTATTGGAAAAGACCCTGATGCTGGGAAAGATTGAAAGCCGGAGAAGGGGATGATAGGGGATGAGATGGTTGGATGGCATCACTGACACAATGGACTTGAGTTTGAGCAAACTCTGGGAGATAGTGAAGGACAGGGAAGCCTGGCGTGCAGCAGACACAGCATGAGGTTGCAGAGTTGGACATGACCTAGCGACTGATCAACAAGCGAGTCAGCACAGCCTTGGCAGCTGGGAAGGAGTCTTATCATCAAAGGACCAGCACTGAAAGATTGAAAGCCGGAGAAGGGGATGATAGAGGATGAGATGGTTGGATGGCATCACTGACACAATGGACTTGAGTTTGAGCAAACTCTGGGAGATAGTGAAGGACAGGGAAGCCTGGCGTGCAGCAGACACAGCATGAGGTTGCAGAGTTGGACATGACCTAGCGACTGATCAACAAGCGAGTCAGCACAGCCTTGGCAGCTGGGAAGGAGTCTTATCATCAAAGGACCAGCACTGTCATCCCAGGAAAAGAGGCATTTAATCTTTATTTTTAACATGAACACTCTTTACTTCTAGACCATGCACCCTTTTTCATTAATAATTAAAGTAGATGTACAGTATAAATTTGACAGGCCACAAACAGGCTGTTTCACTGGCGCAAAATTCAAGTGAACTTCTCTATGAGCCAGAAGATCTTCCCTACTCCTCAGTGTAAACTTTCCTTGCACGAGGGGCCTCAGGCCAGAGTTGAAGGCCCAGGGCTTGGGAACCATCACCCAAACCCCCCCCAAAGGCCTGTCCTCAGGGCGTCCATTGGTCTGCAGCAGGGGGTTGTGGGAATAGACAGGCATAGGCCTGGGACTGTTGGGGGCCAGGTGGGAACAGGTGAGGCCAGGTGGGGACAGGTGAGGCCAGGTGGGGACAGATGAGGCCAGGTGGGGACAGGTGAGGCCAGGTGGGAACAGATGAGGCCAGGTGGGGACAGATGAGGCCAGGTGGGAACAGGTGAGGCCAGGTGGGGACAGATGAGGCCAGGTGGGAACAGATGAGGCCAGATGGGAACAGATGAGGTCAGGTGGGAACAGGTGAGGCCAGGTGGGGACAGTTGGGGCCAGGTGGGGACAGTTGGGGCCAGGTGGGGACAGATGAGGCCAGGTAAGGTCAGGTGAGACCCAGTGGGGCCAGCAGGCTAGCGCTCAGCCACGAAGGCCGGAGGTTCTCCTTTCCAGGCAGAGAGCTAAGCCAACTTTCTTCCCAGGTGGCCGCTTCTCTCTCTCAGGCACCCCCAGGAGTGAATATAATTCTCATGGGGCTGGAGGGGTCTCCAGAACTGCTTGCAGGCACCGGCCCACGATGCGGATTGAGAGTGTGCTCACCTGGATGCTCAGATGTGCCAGGTTGGTGGGGCTGAGGCTCTGGGTTGAGGTCTGGGTTTCAGGAGCCCCAGCTGTCCCTCTGGATCCTTCTCAGGCTGTGGGCCCCGTTCCTGCTGACTTCCCTCATCCCGTTCACCTCTCGATAGAGAACATTCCTCAGGGGGTATGGGGGACATCTTTCTATAGGAAGCACAGCTGCAGGCACAGGTGGAGTTTGGACCTGACATGACGACAGAGGCAAGAGGAAGAGCAGGTGACGTAGCCGGGTCCCGTCAGGGAGACGGGGGGCCGCCCACAGGTCAGGGAATGTCCTACTCTTCAGGGAGCTGCCCACCTGGTCAGAGAGCAGCCCACATGGTGAGAGAGCCCCCAGGTGAGATGCAGACCTGGAACAGCGCTGAAATGCGGAAAGCAAAAGCAGCAGGCGCAGAGGAGACACAGAAGTAACAGAAGACTCAGGTCCCTCCTCTCAGCTGGGGCAAACGGAGGTGAAAAGCAGCGAACTCTAAGCCATGGCCCGATGGGCCCCTCTGGTGTCATAACCAAGGGCAACAGGACACTGCGCTCTTACCTTAGTGGGTCCACCGGGCCTTTGTGATTGATGGCTTCATCTGAGAGTTTCTCACCCTGACACCCTTCGTGTGTTTAAGGAGACAAAGAAAACCCCAGTAAACCGAGAGATCACATTCTCTAGTTGAAGTGCAAAGAATTTCTTAGGCATTAATAATGGAAATAGGAAAAAAAATACTACCAGGAAAAAGCTCCCCAAACTCTGCAATAGCCACTGGTTCTAAAATGAAAGAAAGCCTCAAAGATAGGCTAATTAGAAAATAATATATAAGTAAAAACACTAGAACCTATGGGATATGGTTAAAATAAGGTTAAAAACAAAATATAAATTTAAAAAGTGTATTTAAAAATATCTGTATTTAGGTGAAAACAAATGAACATACAATTGGTTTTTAATGTGATATGCAAGAAAACAAATTTTAAAACAGAAGAAAACCAGAAGAAAAGAATTACTAAAAGTAAACACGGAGTAATTGAAATAGAAAAGTAATAGAATCATAAACCCACAAGCAGATCTTTGAGGGGGAAAAAAACCCTATAAAATAGATAAAAACACTAGATAATTCCATCAAGAATAATAGAAAGAGAAACAAACACAGAATTTTAAGAAGAGAACAGGAAATAAGCAGAGCAGCAGAGGAAATGAAAGGATCCTCTCAATCCAAGACAAACAAAGGGTGAAGAAGATAATCCTTCAGGAAACAGCAGCTGCCAAAGCTGGCCCAGAGAGCAGCATCTGAACAGGCCGTATCCCCGGGGGCCCTCCACCGCCCGCCCCGCCGACTCCGAGCTTCTCCTCCGGGGAAGCACAGTCCTGAGTCTTATGCCGTGGGGGCACCAGCATCCCCGCAAGGTCAGCTGTGACAGCACGGGGACCTGGACACAAACCTCGGTGAGTCCGCAAGGGATGCTGGTTGGGCCTTTACGGCCATGGAGGGGAGCTGGGAGGACAGGACACGCGAGCCAGTTTCCACCTGAGTCTTAGTCTTGCTCTGAGGGTTGGAGGGCTGCATAGTGGGAAAACTGTCTTTCATTCTATGTCTTTTGTTCTACCTGAACATTTGAAACCCTAAGAACCTGTGTTACTTTATCAAGAAAAGATGGTGTAATGTAAACTTCCAAGTGCTCACCGATGGATGATGGATGGATGGATAGAGCGTGATCCACACAGTGAAGTCTTGCTCAGCCTCAGGAAGGAGGGACGCCGACAGGTGCTGCCACCTGGGTGAACCTCAAGGACACTGTGCTCAGTGACATAAGCCAAACGCAAAAGGACAAACACTGGACAATTCCCGTACCTGAGGTCCCCGGAGGAGTCAGATCCATAGCGACAGAAGGTAGATGGTGGGGTCGGGGGCCAGGGGCGGGGGAGGGGCCAGGGAGTCAGTGTTTCGCGGGCAGAGCTTCAGTTCGGGAGATGAGGAGGCTTTGGAGGTGGTCCACAGCTGGGTGAACGTGCTTCACGCAGCTGAGCTGTGCTCTTAAAAATGGCCAGGATGGCAAGTTTTATGCTATATATGAAAGTGAAAGTGTTAGTTACGCGGTCATATCCGTCTCTTTGTGACTCCATGGACTGTAGCCCACAGCCCACCAGGCTCCTCTGTCCATGGGATTCTCCAGGCAAGAATATGGGAGTGGATTGCCATTCTTGTCTCCAGGGATCTCCCAACACAGGGATCAAACCTGGGTCTCCTGCATTACAGGTAGATTCTTTACCATCTGAGTCACCAGGGAAGCCCTACATTTTGCCATAAAAAGTGCACATAAAACTTTTTATGCAGATGACACCCCCCCTTATGGCAGAAAGTGAAGAAGAGCTAAAGAGCCTCTTGATGAAAGTCAAAGAGGAGAGTGAGAAAGCTGACTTAAAATTCAACATCCAGAAAACTAAGATTATGGCATCCAGTTCCATCACTTCATGGCAAATAGATGCGGAAATGATGGAAACAGTGATACACTTTATTTTGGGGGGGGGCTCCAAAATCACTGCAGATGATGACTGCAGCCAGGAAATTAAAAGACATTTGCTCCTTGGAAGAAAAGCTATGACCAACCTAGATAGCATATTAGAAAACAGAGACATTACTTTGCCAACAAAGGTCTGTCTAGTCAAAGCTATGGTTTTTCCAGTAGTTATGTATGGATGTGAAATCTGGATTATAAAGATGAGCGGCAAAGAATTGTGCTGTTGGAGAAGACTCTTGAAAGTCCCCTGAACTGCAAGGAGACCCAACCAGTCCATCCTAAAGGAATATTTGTTGGAAGGATCAATGCTGAAGCTGAAATGCCAACACTTTGGGCACCTGATGCAAAGAACTGACTCATGATGCTGGGAAAGATTGAAGACAGGAGGAGAAGGGGACGGCAGAGGATGAGATGTTTGAATTGTATCACTGACTCAATGGACATGAGTTTGAGTAACCTCTGGGAGTTGGTGATGGACAGGGAAGGCTGGTGTGCTGCAGTCCATGGGGTGGCAAAGAGTCAGACAGGACTGAGCGACTGAACTGAACTGAAAAGATTTTTACATGAAAAGTAACCTAGTGCCAGTGCAGCCTGGAAAGTGCCTCTTCCAGGAACCTTGCTGGGTGCCCCCTGGTGTCCCCCAATCCCTCCCAGCATCAGGGTCTTTTCCAATGACTCAACTCTTCGCATGAAGTGGCCAAAGTACTGGAGTTTAAGCTTCAGCATCAGTCCTTCCAAAGAAATCCTAGGGCTGATCTCCTTTAGAATGGACTGGTTGGATCTCCTTGCAGTCCAAGGGACTCTCAAGAGTCTTCTCCAACACCACAGTTCAAAAGCATCAATTCTTCGGTGCTCAGCTTTCTTCACAAGCCAACTCTCACATCCATACATGACTACTGGAAAAACCATAGCCTTGACTAGATGGACCTTTGTTGGCAAAGTAATGTCTCTGCTCTTTAATATGCTATCTAGGTTGGTCATAACTTTCCTTCCAAGGAGTAAGTGTCTTTTAATTTCATGGCTGCAGTCACCAACTGCAGTGATTTTGGAACCCAAAAAAATAAAGTCTGGCACTGTTTCCACTGTTTTCCCATCTACTTCCTAGATGGGACCAGATGCCATGGTCTTAGTTTTCTGAATGTTGAGCTTGAAGCCAACTTTTTCACTCTCCTCTTTCACTTTCATCAAGAGGCTTTTTAGTTCCTCTTCACTTTCTGCCATAAGGGTGGTGTTGTGGTCCCTTTAGGACAAGTGTATTCCAGCTCCTATCAGCATCAGGCCAGGCAACTTTGAACAGAAAGGCCTCATGGCTTTTTGTCTTTAGCAGTCCCTGACTCTTCCCTGAACACCTTTCTCAGGTGACCTGAAGCTGAGTCTCCTAGACTGCAGTTTTTAAGACCCCGAGTAAACTCCTTTCTTTTGTGCTGCCACTTGATTATTTTGGTTGATAAGATCTGGGATGTGGACTATTCCACAATATACTTGTCCTGGAGTCAAAGTTACAGAATTCCACATGAACCACTAAAAAGGGTGAATTCTGCATGAACCACTAAGCCAGTCTGACACCAGCCCCAGAGCTGCAGCCTTGCTGCGGAGACTCAAACAGAAGAGCAGAAGCTCTGGAAGCTGAGCTGACACTGGATTCACCACACAGCAGGGGGATTGGGACTCCATCAGGTCATGGGGCAGAGTGCATCCATCCCAGCTGGACAAGCTCAAGCCCTCGGTGGTTGCTGGCTCCACTTGAGAGACTCTTGGAGCATCGCTGATTACTTCTTTCTTCCATCAGAATCGAACACTTGAGATGAATGGAATGAAATGAATGGAAAGACAGAAGCTCTTTGCAGAGAAAGAAAAGTTATACAAAGAACCTAGTGGAAATTCTAAAATTTGAAAATACAATGTCTGAAAAAGATTTCGCACTCAACAGTAAGAAAACAAACAGCCCAGTGGAAAATGATCACCAAAGGAGATGTATGGATGACAAGCGAGCCCAGGAAAAGATGCTCATCAATAGTCAATAGGGGTTTGCAAATTAAACCTTAAGCTATGCTAGGAATCTTCTAGAACGCTGCACACAAAGCCTGCAGCTGCTGACCTGGGTGCTGGGTCCCCTGCAGTGTTGCGAGAACCCATGCAGCCACTCCAGACATCCACCCATAATTTCTTTAAAAATTGAACCTATGCCTATCTTATGCCCCAAATCATGCCCTGGGCGTTTCCCCTAAAGAAGTGAAAACTTACTTGTACACAAAACTCGCATGTGGATGCTTGTAACATCTTCATTTGTATGAACAAAGGCTAGAAACGACCCACTGTCCTTCAGGGGGTGAACGCTGGGACAGACTGGTCCGAATCGAAAGATCAAACTGTGAACAAGCGCAGCAGCTCTGATGGACCTCAGTGGTTTCAAGCTGAGAAAGAAGCCTTTTGAGGTCACGTGTTGTTTGGCTCCACACCTCCCTTCACTATACTTGTCTTCATCCCACTTCCCAGACACTGCTTTAAAAAAAAATTGTGCCGTCAGATGATGGTGTGCATTTTTAGCAATAAAATATTTATTTCATACAGATTGTGGACTTCCCTGGTGTCTCAGACGGTAAAGAATCTGTCTGCAAAGCAGGAGATCTGGGTTCAGTCCCTGGGTCAGGAAGATCTCCTGGAGAAGAAAATGGCAACCCACTTCAGTATTCTTGCCTGGAGAATTTCATGAACAGAGGAGCCTGGGGAGCTACAATCCAAGGGATTGCAAAGTGCCGGACATGACTGTTAATACATAGTGACAAACACTATGTACAGTATGCAGGCTGCTTTTTAGAAATCATGTCATTGAACCAAACTCAGGTCTGCTCACCAGCTGCTTGGCAAGGCCCACTTACGGGCCCCGGGTGGTGGGAGAGGGGAGCATTAAGTGCGAAGTGCCTGGTGTGGGGTCAGGCGCCAAGGACAGGCAGCTCAGTCTCTAAAGACCCAAACTCCCTGATGGCTCCTAGGGAAGCTTTTAAAGGCACTGTGAGGAGAGGGTCTTGGGCTGTGTGATCAGCTTGTTCCTCTGACTGGCTTGTTGTGAAGTAAAGGGGAGTTAACATCATCGGCCTTCTTGTTTCAGCCATCTGAGGGCTGCAGGCTGGTGGGCAGCACACAGTTAAATTCTCCCACCTGTGGGGAGGGGTGTCTCAATATCTGCAAAACAATTCAAGAATATGGCTGAGAATATTATCTATATTCTATATCCCAAAGGAATCAACTCTGAATACTCATTGGAAGGACTGATGTTGAAATGGAGCTCCAATACTGATGTGAACAGCCAACTGACTCATTGGAAAAGACCCTGATGCTGGGAAAGATTGAAGACAAAAGGAGGATTAGATGGTTGGAAGGCATCACTGACTCAGTGGACATGAACTTGGGCAAACTCCAGGAGAGAGTGAGGGACAAGGAAGCCTGGCGTGCTGCAATCCACAGGGTCACATAGAGCCAGACGTGACTAGCAACTGAACAACAATAACAATTATCTACAGTTCTTGAGGAGGAGCTAAAGGTGCTTGACTTAGTTTAATGATTTTTTTTTTTTTGTCTAGCATGACTGTTTTCCTTTGTTTCTGCATTTTCTCACTTCTCTGATTAAATTTGCTCTTTGGAACTCAAGGAAGGTCTAGGAGGCTAAGTCTTTTCTAAACAAGAAGCAAAGGATATGGTGAGGAGCCTGTTCCTACAAAGGGCCTTTAGGGTCCTGTTGGGTTTAATTGCACAATTAATAGACTCCAGTATGGTACAAATGTAACTTTATATGCACCAAGAAACCAAAGAGTTGCTGTTTCACTTCACCGTGATTTTTGCTTTATTGCTGGAACCAAACCCTGGGCTTCCCAGATGGCTCAGTGGGTAAAGAATCCTGCAGTGCAAGAGACACCGGTTTGATTCCTGGTTCAGGAAGATTCCCTGGAGGAAGGCATGGCAATATTCTTGCTTGGAGAATCCCATGGATGGAGGAGACTGGAGGGCTACACAGTCCTTGGGGTCACAAAGAGTCGGACACGACTGAAGCTACTGAGCATGCAAATAAGCACAGAACCAAACCCACAGTGTCTCTGAGGTCTGCCTGCAGATGGCCTTCTTTTTTTCTGTTGCAGTATAGTTGATTTACTGTGCCGTTTTAGTTTCAGGTGTACCACAAACTGAATCAGTTATCCATATACATATATCCACTCTTCTTTAGATTCTTTTCCCATATAGGTCATTACAGAGTACTGGGTTGAGTTCCTTGTGCTCTACAGTAGGTTCTTACTAGTTATCTATTCTATGTAAAGTAGCATGTATATGTCAATCCCAATCTCCCAATGTATCCCACCCCCTCCATCCCCTGGTAACCATGTTTGTTTTCTACATCTGTAATTCTATTTCTCTTTTGTACATAAGTCCATTTGCACCCTTTCTTAAAGATTCCACGTATAAGGGATGTCATATGCATTTGTCTTTCTCTGCCCGACTTAATTCACTCAGCACGGCAGTCTATAGGTCCACCCATGTTGCTGCAGATGGCACAGTTTCACTGCTTTTAGTGGCTGAGTAATATTCCATTGTACATATATATCACATCCTTATCCATTCTTCTGCTGATGGACCGTTACGTTGCTTCCTGTCCTGGCTATTGTAAATATTGGTGCAATGAACACCGGGGTGCATGCATCTTTTCAAATTAGGGTTTCCTCTGGGTATATGCCCAGGAGTGGGATTTTCAGGTCATATGGTAGCTCGATTTTTAGCTTTCTGAGGAAACTCCACATCATCCTCCGTAGTGCCCGTACCAGCGTGCATTCCCACCTTCAGCGCAAGAGGGTTCTCTTTTCTCTACACACTCTTCAGCATGTAAAGTTTGTAGATTTTTTTTGATGACGGCCATTCTGACTGGTATGAGGTGATACGTCATTGTAGTTTTGGTTTGCCTCTGCATTTCTCTAATAATTAGCTGTGTTCAACATCTTTTCATGTGTTTATCAGCCATCTGTATGTCTTCTGTGGAGAAATGTCTATTTAGCCTTTCTGCACACTTTTTAATTGGGTTGTTTTAATTTTTTTTTATATTGAGCTACATGAGTTGTTTGTATATTTTGGAGATTAATTCCTTGTTGGCTGCTTCATTTGCAAATATTTTCTCCCAATCTGTGGGTTGTCTTTTTGTTTTGTTTGTGGTTTCCTTTGCTGTGCAAAAGTTTTTAAGTTTAATTAGGTCCAATTTGTTTATTTTTGTTTTTATTTTCTTTACTGTAAGCAGTTGATTAAAAAAGATCTTGCTGTGATTTATGTCAAAGTGTGTTTTGCCTACATTTTCCTCTAAGCTTTGTAGTATCAGGTCCTACATTTAGGTCTTTATTTTACTTTTGTGTGTGGCTTAGGGGGTGTTCCAGCTTCATTTGTTTGCATGTAGCTGTCATTTTCCCAGCACCACTTATTAAAAAGAGACTATCTTTTCTCCATGATATATTTTGGCCTCCTTTGTCATAGATTATGTGACCCTAGGTGTGTGGATTTATCTCTGGACTTCCTATCCTGTTCTGTTGATCTTTATTTCTGTTTTTGTGCCAGTACCATACAGTTTTGATGAATGTAGCTTTCTAGTATGGTCTGAAGTCAGGGAGCCTGATTTATCCAGCTCCATTTCTCTTTCTCAAGATCGCTTTGGCTATTTGGGGTCTTTTGTGTTTCTGTAGATGACTTTCTGGCAAAGACAGAACCATAAGGTAGAGCAGATTTGTAGGTTCTGTGCACTGAGAGCAGGGAGGAGCTGGACTGGAAGAGGCAGCAGGAAGGACTTTTCAGGAGTGATGTTCTGGTTTGAATCTTGCACATTGATGCATTTGTCAAAACTCAGAATTGAACATCACAAAGAGTGGATTTTAAAGTATAGAAAGTAAAAATAAAAAATTAGAGAGCCACTGCTCTGGAGGAAACATCAAGAGAGCTGCTCCAAACTGAAGGAGACCAGGAAACATGAGGTGATGTGATGAGTGAACCCAGAAACGTGGCTACACATGATATGCTCAGGATAACCCTGGAAGGGGAATGTGGAGCAAAGGTGGCACAAGCTTATGTGCTTCTGAGCTGTGATGACCCTCTGGTGGTTTTGTAAAAGGATGCCCTTGTTCTTAGGAGAAAAGGAAATTAATAGTGACACATTTGGGGAGCAGGGTTGAGGTGTTGCAAATCCCTTTCAAATAATGGGAGAGAGACATTCAGAGACAGAGACAGTTGCTGGCATGATGGTACCTGGGTTTTCACTGCTTAATTTTTCAAAATCTCTGTGCATTTTCAATTTTGTAATAGAAAGCACATATGTATTTTTTTAATGTCATGGAGAAAATAACTCTAGACATGTCTTAACATCTGGGACTGAAATTAAATTCTAAATTCCTAGCCAAAATAATTCTACAGCATTTTCCAGTCATGCCTTCCAAACTAGAGGGATATGTTTATTGTTAATAGACTCAGCATCTGCTTGGAAAGTTCTAGAAACCAAACCAAGAATGTATTTTGCTCACAGACTTGCTTCCGTTCTTTGAAGGGGCTGCAAGGCACTGAGCAGGGAGCTCCTCCAGCTACAGGGCCTGGTTGCTAGGCTGCCTGGGGGAGGACCTGCCAGGCCAATGCCCCTAACCAGGAAGCAGGGGTGCTCCACTCTCTCCCATGGAGTGGATCCTGGGGGGTTGCAGGAAGTGGGCAAGGTGGGAGCTGTTGTTTTCGTCCACTAGGTTGATCACTAGATGCTAGCCTTCCACTTGGATTCGCCTTCACTTGGTGCTTCCAAATTTATAAAGATTTTCTTTCTGAATTTTAAATGCCTGGAAAGAGCAATGATTTTACCATTTTATTTAAATTTCACCAGTGATTCCAAAGCCAGGAACATATAAACTACTAATGAGGTGATACGTCATTGTAGTTTTGGTTTGCCTCTGCATTTCTCTAATAATTAGCTGTGTTCAACATCTTTTCATGTGTTTATCAGCCATCTGTATGTCTTCTGTGGAGAAATGTCTATTTAGCCTTTCTGCACACTTTTTAATTGGGTTGTTTTAATTTTTTTTTATATTGAGCTACATGAGTTGTTTGTATATTTTGGAGATTAATTCCTTGTTGGCTGCTTCATTTGCAAATATTTTCTCCCAATCTGTGGGTTGTCTTTTTGTTTTGTTTGTGGTTTCCTTTGCTGTGCAAAAGTTTTTAAGTTTAATTAGGTCCAATTTGTTTATTTTTGTTTTTATTTTCTTTACTGTAAGCAGTTGATTAAAAAAGATCTTGCTGTGATTTATGTCAAAGTGTGTTTTGCCTACATTTTCCTCTAAGCTTTGTAGTATCAGGTCCTACATTTAGGTCTTTATTTTACTTTTGTGTGTGGCATTAGGGGGTGTTCCAGCTTCATTTGTTTGCATGTAGCTGTCATTTTCCCAGCACCACTTATTAAAAAGAGACTATCTTTTCTCCATGATATATTTTGGCCTCCTTTGTCATAGATTATGTGACCCTAGGTGTGTGGATTTATCTCTGGACTTCCTATCCTGTTCTGTTGATCTTTATTTCTGTTTTTGTGCCAGTACCATACAGTTTTGATGAATGTAGCTTTCTAGTATGGTCTGAAGTCAGGGAGCCTGATTTATCCAGCTCCATTTCTCTTTCTCAAGATCGCTTTGGCTATTTGGGGTCTTTTGTGTTTCTGTAGATGACTTTCTGGCAAAGACAGAACCATAAGGTAGAGCAGATTTGTAGGTTCTGTGCACTGAGAGCAGGGAGGAGCTGGACTGGAAGAGGCAGCAGGAAGGACTTTTCAGGAGTGATGTTCTGGTTTGAATCTTGCACATTGATGCATTTGTCAAAACTCAGAATTGAACATCACAAAGAGTGGATTTTAAAGTATAGAAAGTAAAAATAAAAAATTAGAGAGCCACTGCTCTGGAGGAAACATCAAGAGAGCTGCTCCAAACTGAAGGAGACCAGGAAACATGAGGCGATGTGATGAGTGAACCCAGAAACGTGGCTACACATGATATGCTCAGGATAACCCTGGAAGGGGAATGTGGAGCAAAGGTGGCACAAGCTTATGTGCTTCTGAGCTGTGATGACCCTCTGGTGGTTTTGTAAAAGGATGCCCTTGTTCTTAGGAGAAAAGGAAATTAATAGTGACACATTTGGGGAGCAGGGTTGAGGTGTTGCAAATCCCTTTCAAATAATGGGAGAGAGACATTCAGAGACAGAGACAGTTGCTGGCATGATGGTACCTGGGTTTTCACTGCTTAATTTTTCAAAATCTCTGTGCATTTTCAATTTTGTAATAGAAAGCACATATGTATTTTTTTAATGTCATGGAGAAAATAACTCTAGACATGTCTTAACATCTGGGACTGAAATTAAATTCTAAATTCCTAAGCCAAAATAATTCTACAGCATTTTCCAGTCACGCCTTCCAAACTAGAGGGATATGTTTATTGTTAATAGACTCAGCATCTGCTTGGAAAGTTCTAGAAACCAAACCAAGAATGTATTTTGCTCACAGACTTGCTTCCGTTCTTTGAAGGGGCTGCAAGGCACTGAGCAGGGAGCTCCTCCAGCTACAGGGCCTGGTTGCTAGGCTGCCTGGGGGAGGACCTGCCAGGCCAATGCCCCTAACCAGGAAGCAGGGGTGCTCCACTCTCTCCCATGGAGTGGATCCTGGGGGGTTGCAGGAAGTGGGCAAGGTGGGAGCTGTTGTTTTCGTCCACTAGGTTGATCACTAGATGCTAGCCTTCCACTTGGATTCGCCTTCACTTGGTGCTTCCAAATTTATAAAGATTTTCTTTCTGAATTTTAAATGCCTGGAAAGAGCAATGATTTTACCATTTTATTTAAATTTCACCAGTGATTCCAAAGCCAGGAACATATAAACTACTGTCATCTCAAGTGTGCAATTTGCAAATTTCTTTTTCTTGCAAACCATGATTATCCATCAGAAAATATGGGGACTTTTCTCTAAACGACCTTTAAATCTCACACACACACACACACACAGGACTTTTGGAGGCATATTTATCAATAAACGGATACTAGTTGAACATCAGAGTTTGAATAATTTGAGCTGCACCCTCAGAGTCCTGGAGGCCCTGCCCAGATGGCTGAGAACCTGCTTTCTGGACCTAATGGACCCTGGCATATCTTTTCTTGGCTCCCAGAGTAAACATCATGGGGTGAAATAATTCCTTTCACTGACTCTCCTCTTTGGATTCTCTGTCACTGTTTTTGCTTTTGGTTCTTGGCCAGGTTGGTTGGTGAGGGTGCCAGCTGGGCTCAGCTGAAACACCGAGAGGCAGCTCAGGACCCTTAGGTGGTGAGGGTGCAGAAAGGGGTGGGGGGAGGAGCAGGGAGGGAGGCATCGGGGGAAGGAGGTACTGGTGGGGAGGCACTCGGGTGCCTGTGAGAAAGGGATGGGGAGAACTTTAAACAAATGGGTGAGGGACAGAGCCCAGCTGAAACTGTCCTGACACCAGGGCTCCTGCCCCTCTGACCACCCCAGGCCTCTCTAGTGGCTGGTGGCCTGTGGTGCCTTCTCAGGTCTGCTCTGGGAGAGGGACTGCCTGGAGAAACCCTCCCTGCTGCTGCTGCACGAGGAGGCAGTCAGGGGGTGAGCTTCCTCCTCCAGGGTGGCCCCCCAAATCCTTTGGGAACAGCAGTTCCTCCAAGGCCAAAGTGCATCATCCCCTCAGGTCATAGTCCCTGGAGCACCACAGTTGGATCACCAGCAATATCAGAACATTGGACCCTCTTCCTTCCTCCACTGCCTCTGTCCCTTGGTGCTCCCAGCAGAGCAGCCAGGCCACTCCCTCCAGCCATGAGGACGTGTGGTCTCTCTGTCTAGCTGTGAGGCCGTGAGGCCACTCTGTCCAGCCATGAGGACGTGTGGTCTGTTTAGCTGTGAGGACATGTCCCTCTTGGGGCCTCACCCAGTGCCAGGTGCCTCCCTCTCCCCAGAACTGCCCCCACCTGAGAGCCTCCTGCTCTACTGACTTGCCCTGTGAGGGGCGTGAGGCTCCTCAGCCTGGGTGGAGACGCTTGCTTTCCGAGCACATCCAGGCAATTTTGGGAGTTCACAAGGAGAAGGTGTGAAAAGTGTGATGTGAGTAATGTAAGTGCATTAACACATTTCTAGTTTGATATGGAATTATTTTTCTGATACGTAACAACAAGCCAATAAGACCAAGACTCGTTGGCTGCAGACCCAGTTTGTGTTCACAGCTTACAAAAATGCTTACTTTCCTTTAATTCCCAACAGCGTCTCCTGTGTTTTAATTCATTACTTTCAGAGGAAAATCGGGCCACAGCCGAGCTCCGCAGCAGACTTCTAGGGAGTACTTCACACGCTGTTCTCCTAAAGCAGCTGGATTCAGCCACTAAAACTGAGTCCCAGGAAGGAGCGCCATGCAGAGATGAGTGTAGACTTCATGAGCAGTTCCAGGTCCATTCAAGGGGAGGTTTGCTCATTCCTCACACTGAAGACCCGACACAGCAGCCCGTGGTCTCCTTGTTGGTCTCCTGCTTTGTTGAGTTTTCTGACACAGCAGCAAGTCTGGATCAGCGGGGATCAAGCCTCTTTCTGTGACCCAGCCCAGGCTCCGCTGAAGCCAGGAGTGGGTGTCGCCCTGGGAGAGGCCAGGGCCACGGGGCCATGTGGTGTCACACAGGCTGACTGCTGTGTCCTGAAGGCCCGGGCTCTGTGGACACAACTGTTCCCCCTGAGGGCATTTCCTGGGTGCCCGCAGGGGCCTGGGGAGGCGTGGGCAGGGAGGCCGGTGGGTGCTTAGGCTGCTGCCCTGCCCCCAAGACCACATGCCACCGATAGTGCCCTCCAGGGTCATTGCACAAGGGCCATGCCCTGAAGAACCTCCGACCATCCCACAAACACCCTTCCTGCTCACCTTTCGTTCAGTGGCGACAGAACCAAATGAACCCCCTGTTGTGTGAACATGGCCCTGGACCAGGACCAAGTCACCCCAGCATCCTTCTGGCAGGGAGCCTGGGGCCCAGGTCTGAGACACTAATGCCTCTTTCCTCTTTCACCTACCCATCCTGGGGGATGCCCAGTAGGGGAGCCTGCCCCATGCATTAACCGCCGTTTTGGAAGAGGCCAGGTGGCCAAGGCTGGGTCACCCTAGGAGGGGTCTGCCTGCTCTGACCTTGTTGCCTGAACTGGGAGTGGACAGGATGGGGTACCCTTTTGGGTCTCAAGGTCATGTAAGTGTGAGGAAGGAAATATACCTGAAAACTCATGGGTGGTCCTTCACGGTGTGGAATAAGAGCAAGAAACCATGAGAAGTAGCTGGATATTAGCCAGCAAGAGTGAACAGGCTGGCTGAAGAATTGATCGGAGCACTAGGGGATCACACAGGGGCACTTGGAGGCAGAAGAGAGGGGAAGAGCTGGAAGGGGAGTGGGCTGAGTGTGGGCGACAATTCAGTTCCAGGAAACAGAAGCGTCAGGATGATACACACAACAGAACTATCTGATGAAATAAGGAAAATGCACTTGTTCAGTTCAGTTCAGTGGCTCAGTCGTGTTCGACTCTTTGTGACCCCATGAACTGCAGCACACCAGGCCTCCTTGTCCATCACCAACTCCCGGAGTTCACTCAGATTCATGTCCATTGAGTCAGTGATGCCATCCTGCCATCTCATCTTCTGTCGTCCCCTTCTCCTCCTGCCTCCAGTCCCTCCCAGCATCAGAGTCTTTCCCAATGAGTCAACTCTTTGCATGAGGTGGCCAAAGTACAGGAGTTTCAGCTTTAGCATCATTCCTTCCAAAGAAATCCGGGCTGATCTCCTTCAGAATGGACTGGTTGGATCTCCTTGCAGTCCAAGGGACTCTCAAGAGTCTTCTCCAGCACCTTGCTAGAACTAGAGAAAGGTGAACGTCCTGCCCTCACAGTGTGCGTAGAAGAGCCAGTGGCATGTAGAATGACGTGGTCATGAGGGTGCTTGGGCCTGGATATTTTGGGGTGATGTGTGGACATTCCAGAAGGAGAGAGCAGATTCTCCAGACAAACAAGAGCCAGGTTCACAGCATGGTCTGGCTTAGAGGGTGCAGTGGACTGATCTGACTTCTGTGACCATGAAGTGATCGTCACGGCAAGTCTAGTGAACGCCACCATCTCATGCGTGTGTGCGTGCTTGTTGCTGCAGTCGTGTCTGATGCTTTGCATTCCTGTGGTCTGTAGCCCGCCAGGCTCCTCTGTCCATGGGATTCTCCAGGCAAGTATACTGGAGTGGGTTGCCATGCCTTCCTGCAGGGGATCTTCCCCACCGAAGAATCGAACCCACATCTCTTATGTCTCATACAGACACACATATATATGGAATTTAGAAAGATAGTAATGATGACCCTGTATGTGAGACAACAAAAGAGACACAGATGTATAGAATGTCCGGACTTTTGGCCTCTGAGGGAGAGGGAGAGGGAGAGGGAGAGGGTGGGATGATTTGGGAGAATGGCATTGAAACATGTATACTATCATGTAAGAAATGAAGTGCCAGTTTATGTTCAATACAGGATACAGGATGCTTGGGGCTGGTGCACAGGGATGATCCAGAGAGATGATATGGGGTGAGAGGTGGGAGGGGGTTTCAGGATTGGGAGCTCGTATACACCTGTGGCTGATTCATGTCAATGTATGGCAAAACCAACACAGTATTGTAAAGTAGAATAAAGTAAAAATAAAATTAAAAGAAAAAGAATTAGAAAAAAGGCTCAGCCACAGGCTGTCTCCAGCGATGCAGGATGTAGCACGGGGTGCACAGCCCCCAGTAAAGCCCTCTGCCAGCCTGTCTCCCACCACAGAGAGCTCTCGGCCCCCTGGGGCTGAGAGATCCCCCCACCCTTTCCCCAAGCTGAAGCTGGAGGGCTCTGAGGCACCAGTCAGATGTCGTCTCACAAGGGACCCTTGGCCCAGGGCAACGGGGCTCCTGCCGGCAACAGGGCAGCTGACACAGTGGAGCTGGTGGAGCTGGGAGCCCAGGTAGAGAAGACGGGAAAGTGGGCAATCAGAACCCAACCAAAGCTGAAGAGGAGCAGGCATACTCAGGGCCTCAGGAGGTGGGGGAGGAGGTGCGGCCCCTGCAGGCCCACCATGCCGTGGAGAAGCAGGAGGAGCTTGTGCACAAGGTCTGGGAGGGGTGCTGGGGGGCCTCCCATACGACGTGCTCCGGACTGGCTGAAGGACGACTAGGGAGAGGGAGAGGGTGGGATGATTTGGGAGAATGGCATTGAAACATGTATACTATCATGTAAGAAATGAAGTGCCAGTTTATGTTCAATACAGGATACAGGATGCTTGGGGCTGGTGCACAGGGATGATCCAGAGAGATGATATGGGGTGAGAGGTGGGAGGGGGTTTCAGGATTGGGAGCTCGTATACACCTGTGGCTGATTCATGTCAATGTATGGCAAAACCAACACAGTATTGTAAAGTAGAATAAAGTAAAAATAAAATTAAAAGAAAAAGAATTAGAAAAAAGGCTCAGCCACAGGCTGTCTCCAGCGATGCAGGATGTAGCACGGGGTGCACAGCCCCCAGTAAAGCCCTCTGCCAGCCTGTCTCCCACCACAGAGAGCTCTCGGCCCCCTGGGGCTGAGAGATCCCCCCACCCTTTCCCCAAGCTGAAGCTGGAGGGCTCTGAGGCACCAGTCAGATGTCGTCTCACAAGGGACCCTTGGCCCAGGGCAACGGGGCTCCTGCCGGCAACAGGGCAGCTGACACAGTGGAGCTGGTGGAGCTGGGAGCCCAGGTAGAGAAGACGGGAAAGTGGGCAATCAGAACCCAACCAAAGCTGAAGAGGAGCAGGCATACTCAGGGCCTCAGGAGGTGGGGGAGGAGGTGCGGCCCCTGCAGGCCCACCATGCCGTGGAGAAGCAGGAGGAGCTTGTGCACAAGGTCTGGGAGGGGTGCTGGGGGGCCTCCCATACGACGTGCTCCGGACTGGCTGAAGGACGACTACCTGCTGCTCGGCCACTGGCCGCCCATGCCCTCCTCCTGGGCCTGCTTCAAGAGCATCTTCTCATCTACATGGAGACTGGCAACACTGGACCCTCCTGCTGGGTTTTGTGCTGTTTCTCTTTCTGCGAGTCCTGACCACGCTCAGCCCAAACATGCACTTCGTGGCTCCTCCTTCAGGAGACGTGGAGTCTGGGACGCTCCTCCTGGGAGCAGTGCTCTGTCTCAGCTTCTCCTGGCCCTCTCACCGTCTGCTGTCATTCAGGGACCGTCTCTCGGACTTTCTCAGAACTGGATTATGCAGGGGTTGCCCTACCGGTTAAGGGGAGCTTTGGCCCCTGGCTCTACTGCTCCTACCGCTCCCCGCAGCCACGGCTCATCTCATCCTTCGTCTGTGTTCTGGGCATCTCTGCCATCATCGTGGCACAGTGGGACCGGTTCACCGTTCCCAAGCACCGGCAGACAAGAGCGGGAGTGTTCCGGGGCTTAGCTTGAGTGGCATCATGCCTACCACGCGGTTCACAGTCGCAGAGGACTTCATCAAGGCCACCTTGGTGGGCCAGATGGCTGGTTCTTCCGCACGGCTCTGATGTTCATCACCAGAGCCGGCCTCTATGCCGCACGCGTTCCCGAGTGCTTCTTTCCTGGAAAATTTGACATATGCTTCCAGTCTCATCAGATCTTCCATGTCCTGGTAGTGGAAGCTGCCTTCACCCACTTCTATGGTGCCTCCAACCTTCAGGAGTTCAGATACGGCCTGGAAAGGGGCTGTGCTGATGACTCTCCTCTGAGCCACCCCCCAAGAGTGCAGAACTTCCCAAGCACTTTTAAAACAACTTCTTTGCTTAAGTGAGAGGAAGAGTCTGAGTTGTCTGTTTCTTAGAGAATTCTGCACTGACCAGGCTTCAGCCCACTTCACACTCACTGGGCAATACACTCTCCATTTCCTCCTTGAGAAAGATGGGGGAGAGCAGGCACAGCCACCCTGCCCCTGGGCACCCCCTTGGCCAGGCACCTGCTGTCCCCTCCCAGAGACCGGGCTGTGAAGCTCACTGTGAGCTCTGACCCCTCCTCCCACCATGCTGGGGGAAAGCGATGGACTGGACCTCTTCAGAAATTCTGTTTCTGGAAGAAAATGTTCCTCCCTCACCTCAGACCTGATTTTGTAACCTGGCTTATAACAGGCCATCCATTTTTGTGGCATACTTTTCAAAAACAGTTATAACCTGGTCCCATCTTTCTAGGGCCTGGGTCTGCTCACAAAGCAGGAAGAACAAAGCCACCAACTTTTACACAGCCTGGCTAATCAAGGAAGTGTGTCCAGGCTTCAGATAACTTGAACTTTAATTTATTCTCTTGGCAGAGTAATGTAAAATTAAAGTAGGGAAAGATACTTAATATTTAATACTAAGCTTTAAAAAGAAGGAGTTCCCTCGTGGCTCAGAGGTTAAAGTATCTGCCTGCACTGCAGGAGACCTGGGTTTGATCCCTGGGTTGGGCAGATCCCCTGGAGAAGGAAATGGCAACCCACTCCAGTATTCTTCCCTGGAGAATCCCATGGATGGAAGAGCCTGGTAGGCTACAGTCCACGGGGTCGCAGAGAGTCGGACACGACTGAGCGACTTCACTTTCTTTTAAAAAGAAACCTACTGTCATTGCTATGCAGCTTGATGAAAAGAGTACGATAACAATAAAAGAGTACAGAAGGCAGAAAAAAAAAGAAAGAAACAGAAAACAAATTTCCTTGTGATAAGAACTCAGGATTTATTCTTAAAGAACTTCCATTATATAATGTACAGTAGGGTTAACATGCTTCTCATGTTGTACATTACATCTCTAGTACTTATTTGCCTTATAACTGGAGTTTGTACCTTTTGACCATCTTCATCCAATCCCCCTTCCCCGCTCACCTTGGGTAACCACCAACCTGATCACTTATCCTTGAGCCTGTTTGTTTTTGAAATACAATTGACCTACAGCACTATGTTAATTCCTGTTAACACAAAATAGTGATCGATGTTTCTATACATTTCAAATTGATCACCATGATAAGTCTAGTTACAATCTGTCACCATACAAAGATACTACATAGTTATTGACTATATTCCCAACACCCTACATTTCATTGTTGCTATTTAGTCACTAAGTCATGTCCAACTCTTTGCAACCTCATGGACTGTAGCCCACCAGGCTCCTCTGTCTGTGGGATTTTCCGGGTAAGAATACTGGAGTGGGTTGCCATTTCCTTCTCCAGGGGATCTTTCTGATCCAGGGATCAAACCTGGGTCTCCTGCACTGGCAGGCAGATTGCTTCCTGCTGAGCCACCTTGGGAAACCCCTACATTTCATACTGCAACTCATTTATTTTGCAACCAGAAATTTGTACCTCATAATCTCCCTCAACTCTTTCTCTCTTCTGCCTACCTCCCCGGCTCTGGCAACCACTTGCTTGTTTGCGTCTATAACTCTGTTTCGGTTTTGTTACATTTGGTCATTTGTTTTTTAGATTCCACATAGAAGCAAAATCATACAATATTTGTTTTTCTCTGTCTGCCTTCTTTTACTTAGCCAAATATCCCCAAGGTCCTTCCATACTGTGGCAAATGGCAAGTTTTCATTCTTTTTTATGGCTGAGTAATATTGCATCACAAACACACACGTACATACCACACGCTCTTTATCCATTCATCTATTGATGACCACTTGAGTTGCTTCCATAACTTGACTATTGTCAATAATGCTGCAATAAACACAAGAATGCATGTGCCTTTTTGAATTAGTGTTCTTTTTCTTTAGATAAATACCGAGGAGTAGAATTCCTGGATCATAGTCTAATTTTTAAAGGACCCTCCATGCACTTCTCTGTATCATTTGCACAAACTGATACCCCCATCAACATGTAGGAGGGTCCCTTTTCTTCACATTCTCACCCACACTGATATTTGTTGTCCTTTTTAGATAGGCATTCTGACAGGTGTGAGGTGGTATCTGGTTGTGGTTTTGATCTGCCTGTCTCTGATGATCAGAGATGAGCATCTTTTCCTGTGTCTCTTGTCCATTTGCATGTCTTCACTGGAAAAATGTCTATTCAGATACTCTGCCTGTTTCTCAACTGCATTGCTTGCTTTTTTGCTATTCAGTTGTATGAAGTCATTGTATATTTTGGAATATTAACCCCTTATTGGATATATTGTTTGCAAATATCTTCTCCAGGTCAGTAGGCAGCCTTTTCATTTTGTTGATAAGTTTCCGTCACTGTGCAAAAAATTTTTCATTTGATGTGACCTCATTTGTTTCTTTTTGCTTTGTTACCCTTGCCTGAGGAGACAAACACACACACACAAAATTACTACCAAAGACCTATATCAAGGAGCATTCTGACTATGTTTTCTTGTAGAAGTTTTCTGTTTTCAGGTCTTACACTTAAGTCTTTAATCCATGGAACTTACACAGTCCATGGAATTCTCCAGGCCAGAATACTGGAGTGGGTAGCCTTTCCCTTCTCCAGGGGATCTTTCTGACCCAGTCAAACCCAGGTCTCCAGCATTGCAGGTGGATTCTTTATCAGCTGAGCCACAAGAGAAGCTCAAGCATACTGGAGTGGGTAGTATATCCCTTCTCCTGCAGATCTTCCCAACCCAAGAATCAAACTGGGGTCTCCTGCATTGTAGGCTGAGAAGCCCCTTAATCCATTTTGAGTGTTTTTTTTAATATAATGTAAGAAAAGGTGCTTCAATTTGATTCTTTTGCATGTAACTATCCAGTTTTCCCAACACCATTTATAGAAGAGGCTATTTTTTCTTCACTGCATACTCTTGCCTCCTGTGTCAAAGCTTAACTGCCCATAAAAGCATGAGTTTGTTTCTGGGCTCTCTATTATGCTGCTCTGATCTATGTGTCTGTTTTTGTGCTGGTATCAAACTTTTTTGATTACTGTAGCTTTGTAGTATAGTTTGAAATCAGGGCACATGGTTCTTCCAGCTTTGTTCTTTCTCAAGATTGTTTTGGCTGTTTGGGGTCTTTCATGTTTCCATACAAATTTTAGTTCTGTGAAAATTGCCATTGGCATTTTGCTAGGTGTTGCACTGAATCTGCAGATAGCTTGGTAGAATGGGCATTTTAACAATATTAATTCTTCCAATCCATGAACACAGTGTGTCTCTCTGTTTGTGCTGTCTTCCAAGTTTCTTTCATTAGTGTCTTTTAGTTTCCTGAATTTAAGTGTTTTATATCCTTAGATTTATTCCTATGCTTTTTATTCCTTCTGATGTAAATTGTAAATAGGATTACTTTCTTAATTTCTCTTTCTGATAGTTTGCTGTTAGAATATAAAATATAACTGATACTTGTATATTAATTTTGCATCCTGAAACTACTGATTTCACTGATGACCTCTAGTAGGTTTTTGGTGTCATCTTTAAGATTTTCCATGTTTATAGTGCCATTTCATCTGCAAGCAGTAATATTTTACTTCTTTATTTCCAATTTGGATTCATTTTCTTTCTTTTTCTCATCTGATTGCTGTGGCTAGGACTTTCAACTTTATGTTGAAGAAGATTAATGAGACTGAGCATCCTTGTCTTGCTCCTGATCTTAGAGGAAATGCGTGCATCTGAGTATGATGGTAGCTGTGGGTTTGATGTATGTGGTTACTGAGATATGTTCTCTCTATACCCACTGTGTTGAGGGTTTGTTAAATCATAAATCATTGTTGAATTTTGTCAAAACCTTTTTCTGGATCTATTGAGAGGATCATATGATTTTTATTCTTTAGTTTGCTAATGTGGCATATCATATTAATTGTTAGTGGACATAAAGACATCCCTGCATCCCTGGGATAAATTACCCTTGATCACTGTGTATGATTCTTCTCATGTATTTTTGAATTTAGTTTGCTAGTGTTTTGTTGAGGATTTCTGCATCTATGTTCATCAGTGAGATTAGCCTGTAATTTTCTTTTTTGGTGATATCTTTGTCTAGTTTTGGTATCGGTGCAACGTTGGCCTTGTAGAATGAGCTCAGAAGCATTCCTTCCTATGCAGTTTTTTTGGAAATAACCTGAGAAGGAGAGATACTTTCTAATGTGTAGAGGGCCACCTGTGAAGCTCTTTGGCCCTGGACTTCTGTTTGCTGGTTGTTTGTTTGTTTTCCTGATTGTATTTCATTATTGTGGGACTTACCTGGTAGTTCAGTGGCTAAGAATCTGCCTTGCAGTGCAGGGGACATTAGTCAGGGAACTAAGGTCCCACACAATGCAGAGCAACTAAGCCCCCATGCCAGAAATAAGACCCCACAAAAAATAATTAAATACTCAAACAAGTAAATAAATATTAAAATTTTCATTATTGGTTATTTGTGTGATCATATTTTCTCTTTCATCCTAGTTCAGTCTTGGGAGGTTGCATATTTTTAGAAATTTGTTTATTTCTTCTAGGTTGTCCATTTTATTGACATATAATTTTATCACAGTAATCCAATACCCCAACCACTAAGGCTGAAGAAGCTGAAGTTGAATGGTTCTATGAAGACCTACTAGAATTAATGCTAGAAAAGATGTCCTTTTCATCATAGGGGACTGGAATGCAAAAGTAGGGTCAAGAGATCCCTCCAAGTTTTGGCCTTGGAGTACAAAATGAAGCAGGGCAAAGGCTAACAGAGTTTTGCCAAGAGAATGCACTGGTCATAGCAAACACCCTCTTCCAACAACACAAGAGATGACTCTACACATGGACACCACCAGATGGTCAATACCGAAATCAGATGGATTACATTCTTTGCAGCCAAAGATGGAGAAGCTCTATACAACCAGCAAAAACAAGACCAGGAGCTGACTGTGGCTCAGATCATGAACTCTTTATTGCCAAATTCAGACTTAAATTGAAGAAAGTAGGGAAAACCACTAGACCATTCAGGTATGACCTAAGTCAAATCCCTAATGATTATACAGTGGAAGTGACAAATAGATTCAAGGGATTAGATCTGATGGAGTGCCTGAAGAACTATGGATGGAGGTTTGTAACATTGTACAGGAGACCATGATCAAAATCTTCCCTGAGAAAAAGAAATGCAAAGAGGCAAAATGGTTGCCTGAGGAGGCCTTACAAATAGCTGAGAAAGGAAGAGAAGTGAAAGGCAAAGGAGAAAAGGAAATCTATATCTATCTGAATGCAGAGTTCCAAAGAATAGCAAGGAGAGATAAGAAAGCCTTCCTCAGTGATCAATGCAAAGAAATAGAGGAAAACAATAGAATGGGAAAGACTAGAGATCTCTTCAAGAAAATTAGAGATACCAATGGAATATCTCATGCAAGTCAGTCAGTTCAGTCACCCAGTCATGTCCGACTCTTTGTGACCCCATGAATTGCAGCGCGCCAGGCTTCCCTGTCCATCGCCAACTCCCGGAGTTCACTCAGACTTACATCCATCGAATCAGTGATGCCATCCTGCCATTTCATCCTCTGTCGTCCCCTTTTACTCCTGCCTCCAATCCCTTCCAGCATCAGAGTCTTTTCCAATGAGTCAACTCTTCACATGTAGTGGCCAAAGTACTGGAGTTTCAGCTTTAGCATCATTCCTTCCAAAGAAATCCCAGGGCTGATCTCCTTTAGGATGGACTGGTTGGATCTCCTTGCAGTCCAAGGGACTCTCAAGAGTCTTATCCAACAGCACAGTTCAAAAGCATCAATTCTTTGGTGCTCAGCTTTCTTTACAGTCCAATTCTCACATTCATACATGACTACTGGAAAAACCATAGCATTGACTAGATGGAAATTTGTTGGCAAAGTAATGTCTCTGCTTTTGAATATGCTATCTAGGTTGGTCAAAGATGGACACAATAAAGGACAGAAATGGTATGGACCTAACATAAGCAGAAGATATTAAGAAGAGGTGGTAAGAATATACAGAACTCTACAAAAAAGAGCTTCATGACCCAGATAACCACAATGGTGTGATTATTCACCCAAAGCCAGACATCCTGGAGTGCAAAGTCAAGTGGGCCCTAGGAAGCATCACTACCAACAAAGCTAGTGGATATGATGGATTCCAGCTGAGCTATTTCAAATCCTAAAAGATGATGCTGTGAAAATGCTGCACTCAATATGTCAGCAAATTTGGAAAACTCAGCAGTGGTCACAAGACTGGAAAAGATCAGTTTTTATTCCAATCCCAAAGAAGGGCAATGCCAAAGAGTGTGCAAACTAATGCACAATTGCCCTCGTTTAATATGCTAGCAAAGTAATGATCAAAATCCTTCAAGCTAGGCTTCAACAGTATGTGAACTGAGAATTTCCAGATGCACAAACTGGATTTAGAAAAGGCAGAGGAACCAGAGATCAAATTGCCAACATCCATTGGATCATACAAAAAGCAAGAGAATTCCAGAAATACATCTCCTTCTGCTTCATTGATTACACTAAAGCCTTTGACCATGTGGATCACAACAAACTGTGGAAGATTCTTCAAGAAATGGGAATACCAGACCACCTTACTTGTCTCCTGAGAAATCTATACAGGTCAAGAAGCAACAGTTAGAACTGTAACAATGTACTGGTTCCAAATTGGGAAAGGAGTACATCAAGGCTATAGTGTGTCACCCTGCTTATTTAACTTCTATGCGGAGTGAAGGGGATGACAGAAGATGAGATAGTTGGATGGCATCACTGTCTGGATGGACACAAGTTTGAGCAAGCTCCGGGAGTTGCTGATGGACAGGGAAGCTTGGCATGCTGCAGTTCATGGGCTCTCAAAGAGTTGGACATGACTGAGCTACTTAACTGAACTTATTGTCTTAATCCTATGACCTTCTGCATTTCTGTGGTATTGCTTGAAACTTTCCTTTTGAATTTCTGATTTTATTGATCTGGACCCCCGTCTTTTTCTTGATGAGTTTGGCTAAAGGTTTATCAATTTTCTTTATGTTTTCAAAGAATAAGCTTTAGCTTCATTGATCTTTTCTACTGTTTGCACAGATTCTAAGAAACTCTCTCTATATATATACACACATAGATTCACTTTATTTCTATATACTAGCAATGAAAAATTATAAAGTTAAATAATTAAAACTATGGAAAATATGAAATATTTCAAGGTAAGTCTGACAAAAGTTTATAAACCTGCACACTGAGAACTATGAAGCATTTTGAAAGAAATTAAATGACTCATAAGTAGATAGAGAGACATACCTTGTTTACAGGCCAAATGACCTGATTTTGTTAACCTGATAATTCTGTTCAAATTAAGCAATAGATTCTACACCATCTTAATCAAGCCAGAGCACACTTTTGGTGTGTGTGAAATTATCAGCGGACTCTAAAATTCATATAGAAATTGAAAAAGGACTTAAATACTCAAAACAGTTTTGAAAAGAAGAACAATGTTGGAGGACCACCATAACTCTAAGACATGATGAGGCTACAGTCATCAAGACAGCATGGCATTGGAATAGAGATAGACAAATAGATTAGGGAACAGACTAGAGAGCCCCCAAATAAAGCTGCACATATAGGGAAAACTAATTTTTTATAAAGGAGCAAAGGCAATTCAGTGAAAAAATAAAAGTACAAAATATCTAGAAGAAAATACATCTAGAGGAAAATCTTTGTGACCTTGGTTTAGTCAAAGATTACTAGATATGACATTAAAAGTCCAATTTGTAAACAAATCAATAACTTGGACTTCATCAAAATTAAAAGCTTTTGCTTTTCAAAAGCCACTACTGAGAGAACGAAAAGACAAGCCACAGGATGGAGGAAAATATTTACAAAGCATATGATGCACCTCATAAAGTCATAGTAAGAAGCAGGCAAAAGATTTGAATAAACACTTCAGGAGAGAAGAGATGCTCAACATTGTGTCTAAGGGAAATGCCAGAATCACGAAGAGATGCCATTTCACGCCCCGTAAAATGGCTAATATTAAGAAGCCTGAGAGCACCTCCCGCTGCTGAGGACATGGAGCAACTGGAGCTTTCATGCAACGTGGAGAGAACAAACGGTCCAACCACGTCAGACGACAGCTCAGCACTTTCTTAGACACACGGGTCATGTGCCCCAGTCACTTCATGCCTAGGTATTTACCTCTGACAAAGAGTTGCACAGGAACATCCACAGCAGTTGTATTTGTGAGCACGGCGGTGTGAGCCTGCTCGGCAGGCAGGCCTGCCCTCTGGGTGCCGGGCATCAGCTGGGGTTCGCAACACGCCTGGTACACCGGCATCTCGTTTGGGCCTCACACTGAGTCCCAGGCCGGGTGGCACAAGTGAGACCCCTCTTCCTGATGCCCAGGGGTGTCCTGTGCGGTACCCCTCAGGGCTCCTCCTGTGGCACCTGGCCTGCTGCTTCCTTGCCTCTCCTGCCTGGATGGTGGGGCTGGCATATCTCAAACCTGGCATGTCCCCAGCCAAGCTCCCATCTCCCCTACCCTCAGCTGCAGTCTCCCCATGTGGAGGGGAAACTGCTGTTTGCCTCAGGGCGAGGGCCTCCACGCAAGCAGCCTGGACCCTCTTTCTCCCACAGCACACTCGGGATCCGAAGGGAAGACCGTGTGTTCCTCCTCCAGAGCCAGTGCCCTGGCCCAGCCCCACCCCATCTTTCCTGTGCCCTCTGCCCCCCTGAACCAGCTCCCGCTGCCCTGGCTGCCCCTCGACTTGCTGTTTCCCTCCAGATGAGTGTGCTGCAGGGGCCACACCTCAGCTCCCCCTCGGCCTGCAGCTTCTCGAGCCCCAGCATTGACACAGCACTTCCTACACCCCCCCACCCCACGGTTGGCTCTGGCTCTCTAAGCCATTCCTCACCTTGTCCAGTGGCCACTCACTGCTGACTGAGGTCCCCAGAGGAAGGCTGGTGCCCACCTCATCCCTGTCGCCTCCAGGCCTCGAATTGTGGCCTGCACCTGGCCAGCGTGTCCAGTGGGTGAGTGAGCTGCAGCCCTAAATGGCTGGGCTTGCAGTATAGCTGGGCACCTCTATGCTGTGCACCCAGCCTCCACCAGTGAACTGCAGGGAGGGCGAGGCAGGGTACCTGTATGGCCCGAGCACTGGAGGCCTGGCTGGAATCTGAGGAGCAGGGCAGCCTCCTCACAGGGCAGACACAGCGGGGCTCCTGCTGAGGGGTGGGCACCGAGGAAGAGCCCCCTGGGCTGCTCGGACTCTTGGTCATGCAGGGGGGTGGTGCCTGCGGCAGAGGCTTGGCCTCGCCTCACCTCCAGACCCCCACCTGCCACGGCACCCGTGAGCCCAGGTCTGACCCGAGGAGGCGGTGCCCATGCGGCCCAGGGCCACATAACAAGGCAGCCCTCTGCTCCAGGCCTGGGTCCCCAAGGCTTCAGCACGGAGAGGTGTGTGGTGGGCTCTGCGGGTGAGCACAGGTGGGCTAAGCTGGGGCGGGGCAGTGGAGAGGGATGGGCTCCCACTGGGAAGCTCAGGGCCACTGAGTGCACAGTGTGACCAGGGGGAGGAGGCGGTGGCCTCACTTGCAGACACTGGATTTGGAGTTACACCTCTGCCATCCGAGCAGCTTTGCAGAAGTAAGACGAGCAAAACTCAGATGTGTATAAGAGACAGCAGTATAGCTGGGCACCTCTATGCTGTGCACCCAGCCTCCACCAGTGAACTGCAGGGAGGGCGAGGCAGGGTACCTGTATGGCCCGAGCACTGGAGGCCTGGCTGGAATCTGAGGAGCAGGGCAGCCTCCTCACAGGGCAGACACAGCGGGGCTCCTGCTGAGGGGTGGGCACCGAGGAAGAGCCCCCTGGGCTGCTCGGACTCTTGGTCATGCAGGGGGGTGGTGCCTGCGGCAGAGGCTTGGCCTCGCCTCACCTCCAGACCCCCACCTGCCACGGCACCCGTGAGCCCAGGTCTGACCCGAGGAGGCGGTGCCCATGCGGCCCAGGGCCACATAACAAGGCAGCCCTCTGCTCCAGGCCTGGGTCCCCAAGGCTTCAGCACGGAGAGGTGTGTGGTGGGCTCTGCGGGTGAGCACAGGTGGGCTAAGCTGGGGCGGGGCAGTGGAGAGGGATGGGCTCCCACTGGGAAGCTCAGGGCCACTGAGTGCACAGTGTGACCAGGGGGAGGAGGCGGTGGCCTCACTTGCAGACACTGGATTTGGAGTTACACCTCTGCCATCCGAGCAGCTTTGCAGAAGTAAGACGAGCAAAACTCAGATGTGTATAAGAGACAGCAGTATAGCTGGGCACCTCTATGCTGTGCACCCAGCCTCCACCAGTGAACTGCAGGGAGGGCGAGGCAGGGTACCTGTATGGCCCGAGCACTGGAGGCCTGGCTGGAATCTGAGGAGCAGGGCAGCCTCCTCACAGGGCAGACACAGCGGGGCTCCTGCTGAGGGGTGGGCACCGAGGAAGAGCCCCCTGGGCTGCTCGGACTCTTGGTCATGCAGGGGGGTGGTGCCTGCGGCAGAGGCTTGGCCTCGCCTCACCTCCAGACCCCCACCTGCCACGGCACCCGTGAGCCCAGGTCTGACCCGAGGAGGCGGTGCCCATGCGGCCCAGGGCCACATAACAAGGCAGCCCTCTGCTCCAGGCCTGGGTCCCCAAGGCTTCAGCACGGAGAGGTGTGTGGTGGGCTCTGCGGGTGAGCACAGGTGGGCTAAGCTGGGGCGGGGCAGTGGAGAGGGATGGGCTCCCACTGGGAAGCTCAGGGCCACTGAGTGCACAGTGTGACCAGGGGGAGGAGGCGGTGGCCTCACTTGCAGACACTGGATTTGGAGTTACACCTCTGCCATCCGAGCAGCTTTGCAGAAGTAAGACGAGCAAAACTCAGATGTGTATAAGAGACAGCAGTATAGCTGGGCACCTCTATGCTGTGCACCCAGCCTCCACCAGTGAACTGCAGGGAGGGCGAGGCAGGGTACCTGTATGGCCCGAGCACTGGAGGCCTGGCTGGAATCTGAGGAGCAGGGCAGCCTCCTCACAGGGCAGACACAGCGGGGCTCCTGCTGAGGGGTGGGCACCGAGGAAGAGCCCCCTGGGCTGCTCGGACTCTTGGTCATGCAGGGGGGTGGTGCCTGCGGCAGAGGCTTGGCCTCGCCTCACCTCCAGACCCCCACCTGCCACGGCACCCGTGAGCCCAGGTCTGACCCGAGGAGGCGGTGCCCATGCGGCCCAGGGCCACATAACAAGGCAGCCCTCTGCTCCAGGCCTGGGTCCCCAAGGCTTCAGCACGGAGAGGTGTGTGGTGGGCTCTGCGGGTGAGCACAGGTGGGCTAAGCTGGGGCGGGGCAGTGGAGAGGGATGGGCTCCCACTGGGAAGCTCAGGGCCACTGAGTGCACAGTGTGACCAGGGGGAGGAGGCGGTGGCCTCACTTGCAGACACTGGATTTGGAGTTACACCTCTGCCATCCGAGCAGCTTTGCAGAAGTAAGACGAGCAAAACTCAGATGTGTATAAGAGACAGCAGTATAGCTGGGCACCTCTATGCTGTGCACCCAGCCTCCACCAGTGAACTGCAGGGAGGGCGAGGCAGGGTACCTGTATGGCCCGAGCACTGGAGGCCTGGCTGGAATCTGAGGAGCAGGGCAGCCTCCTCACAGGGCAGACACAGCGGGGCTCCTGCTGAGGGGTGGGCACCGAGGAAGAGCCCCCTGGGCTGCTCGGACTCTTGGTCATGCAGGGGGGTGGTGCCTGCGGCAGAGGCTTGGCCTCGCCTCACCTCCAGACCCCCACCTGCCACGGCACCCGTGAGCCCAGGTCTGACCCGAGGAGGCGGTGCCCATGCGGCCCAGGGCCACATAACAAGGCAGCCCTCTGCTCCAGGCCTGGGTCCCCAAGGCTTCAGCACGGAGAGGTGTGTGGTGGGCTCTGCGGGTGAGCACAGGTGGGCTAAGCTGGGGCAGGGCAGTGGAGAGGGATGGGCTCCCACTGGGAAGCTCAGGGCCACTGAGTGCACAGTGTGACCAGGGGGAGGAGGCGGTGGCCTCACTTGCAGACACTGGATTTGGAGTTACACCTCTGCCATCCGAGCAGCTTTGCAGAAGTAAGACGAGCAAAACTCATACAAGCCGAACCCTGAGGGTGGGAGCAGGTGGAATCTCACTTTGAGAAGGTGGAGCCGCTCCTTGACATGTTTGGGGTCTGAGCGTGGTGGTGGGGGGAGGGGTGGGGAGGTCACACAGAGGAGTCCAAGATGAGGGGCAGCGCGCATCATTTATTGAACTGGCTCCCAGTGCAGAGGCGCCTCCCAGCTGGTCCACACTGTCAGCCCCAAAGACAGACGCCTGGGGCCCAGCAGCCCGCTCCATCCTCCCCTGTCACGACCCCAAGCCCTCCACTCTCCTGCCCTCGGACACAGGGAGATGTGCCCCCACCCGGTGCTGACACGTGCAGCCCCTGGAGACAAGGCCGAGGGCGCCGGGAGGGGCGGCTTCCTGTGGCCACAGCTTTGGGGCCTCGGAGACAATGTCCACATGTCAAACCAAGTCTTAGAAAGGTTACACGGACACTAAGGAACGACATTTCTAGAGCGTCATGGATGGGAGTGGACACAAAGCCTTTAAAATAATGGACATGGCATGCCAACGCAGAGGAGCAGTGAGTGAACTTTGAGCAGTGTCGGGGTGGAGCCGGGGGCCCTGGACACGCTTGGAGCATTGTGGGCACAGGTCTAGGGCAGGCACGGATAGCTTCTGTTGGTAAAGAAACCTCTACATCTGCGGGGGGCAGGGGGCAGTCTGCACAGGTGGTGAGCGCAGGGGTGCGGTGGGGTTAGAGAGCGCCCATTCCGGTGACCTCGGATGTCAGCCTGGAAGAGACAAGGGCACAGGTCAGGGGTCACCGTGTTCTCATGGTCGAGGTGTCCTGAGTCTTGACCCCTCCTTCATGCCAGTCACCACACGGGGTTGAGGTGAGGGGGACGTGCCGGCCCAGGCTGCCTTGGCCATTTCTGCTGCCACTGTGGGAAGGGGTGCAGGAGGCGCCCTGCCAGGGAGGCGTGGACGTGGGGCTCCCCACAGTGTGCCATGTAGGGTGTCAATGCCCAGAGACTCGTGTGGGGCCATGTGGGCATGGCTGGAGCGTGGAAGTCAAGGGTGAGAGGACAGAGGATGGTGTGGTCCTGTATCACCAGGAGACTTCCGAACCCCCAAAAAAGAACCCTGGGAGGCAGGCCAGGCCAGGCCCCACCTAGGTTCTCACCTGGCGTTGATGAGGTACTGGGCAAGGCTGATGTTGGCTGGGGTCCCCGTGATGGTGATCTGGCGCTCTGATGACCCCTCCGTGGCATTGGCGATTTTGATCTGTGCTCCAGACATCTGTCGAATTTCATTGATTTTGGTCCCTTGGCGTCCAATTATGCAGCCTATTAGCTGGAAGAAAGGATGCAGGAACGTCTTGGAGAGAATCCACTGTGGCCTGAGTGCAGCCGAGACGTAAGGGGAGCTGGGGGTCCCGCTGCCTTGGTCCCTTCCCCGGTCCCCCGAGAGGCACGCCTCCACTTCTGCTGGAGGATGGGAGCCACAAGGCATCGACTGTAGGAAGTCCCATCAAATGAAGAGCCTGCAGTCATGGAGACCCCTCACCCGGCTCAGTGTCCTCTGCGGGCCTGAGGCCACGGTGGCCCCTCTAGGCTGCACTCTCGGGCTGGAGGGATGTTTGAGTGGACACAGGAGCTGGAGAGGCATGTCCCTAGCCATCGCCATGCCCCCCAGGCTGCTGTCCCTCCAAGGACATCAGATCCACACCTGCCCTGGAGTCTTGGTCTGGGGACTGGAGTCGACATTCTTAGGACGACTCGAGGGTCCAGAGGATGGCTGGGAGATAACTGAGTGTGTAAAGGAGGGTGTAACAGAGTGTGTGAGGGAGTGTGTAAGGGAGGATGTGAGGGGAGCGTGTGGCGGAAGTGTGGGTAGAGGGCGTGGGAGGAGTGTATGGGAGACCCTGTGAGGGATTATGTCAGGCGCTGTGTGGTGGAGGGCATGGGGAGAGCATATGGGGGACATGTGTGGAGGGAGTGTGTGAGGCCCTGTGAGGAGGCGTGTGGGGGAGTGTGTGGGGGAGCGTGTGAGGCCCTGTGAGGAGGCATGTGGGGGAGTCTGTGGGGGAAGTGTGTGAGGCCCTGTGAGGAGGCGTGTGGGGGAGTGTGTGGGGGAAGTGTGGGAGGCCCTCCAAGGGCCTTAGGGGTGCTCTGTCCCCACCTGTCCCCAGGGTGACCCTGAACCAGGGCAGGCCCTTCACTGGGCAGCCAGGATCCCCAGGCAGCTCTGGCATCTTCATTCTGAGTTCACCCTGACGCCCCCATGGCTCCTCCCTGTCTGGTAACTTGGGGGAGATATCCTCCACGCCCAAGGGCATTCAGCTGCTTAACAGGGCAGGGGTGCAGGTGGGCTCAGGCAGGTGAGGCTGGACATACTCACATCATTGGGAATGGTGAGCTCATGAGTGCTGGCCGGGGGGCTGGCGTCCAGACCTGGGCACAGGGAGAGGACAGGGTTAGGCGGTTAAAGGCTGGGGGGAGGCTGTTCCCATCGCGTGGGTGCCTGACCCCGCTCCCCACTTGGTCACAGGCAGGCAGGGCTGGGGAATGCCCAGGGCAGGGTCTGCACAGCTGGGGGCTGGGGCCTGTGAGCTCAGGGTCCCAACTGCCACCCCTCTCCTGACCCAGCATCTCAAACAGGGAGGAGGAACCTGGCAGAAGGTGGCTCCCCTTTTCCTCCTGGGTACAGCTTGCGTCACTTGTCTGCCATGTGGCACAGCCTCCTGAGACATTGCTCAGAGCCCCTGACGTCTAGGCCTAGTGTGCAGACCACGCTGCTCACACCAGCCCCGGGTGCCCCAGACTCGCCAGCACAGCCGTCTCTGAGGCCCCAGCCTCCCCCACTTCCCTTGCAGGCCCCGTGGCTCTTGCCCCCAACACTTCCAGTGTTGGGGTAGGGAGGCTGGCCCGAGAGCCGGGCCGGGGAAGATGTGCCTTTCCACAGGGTGTCTGGGCGAAGATGTGCGCCCAGGCCCAGCTCCTCACACATCGCAGCTTCCATCTCTACAAATCCCAGCTCAGGACCCACTAAGTCAGAGCCAGCCTCTCAGGATCAAGGACAAGTCCCACACTTGCTTCAGAAACGGTGACCCAAAACAGGGGGCCTTGAGGGGCCCCCAGGGGAGGGAGGCAATCACTGGGCAGAGTGCTCCTGCATACCAGGTGCTTCCACCCTGTCAGGAGGCAGCTCAAGCTCCAGCCTGTGGCTGCGACCCCGCGGTCCCGTCTCGGCCCCACCCCTCTCACCCCTGCAGCCAGGCGTTGCAGGCGCTGCTCTCTGGAACATCCCAGAGTTCAGGACATTCTGGGACCTGAGCCCTTTGCCCACTCCCTGCTCCTTCCTCGCTGGTCCCTGCCCCTCAGCCTGATCCCCACATGCCCAGGGGCTCCTGACAAACGGGACGGCCCAGTCCCTGTCTGCATGTCCTCTTCCACGGCAACCACGTGCCTGGAACAAGACGTGCGGTGGCTCCTGGTGTCTAAAGCACAGGGACCTAGTGAGGCGGAGGCTGTTCTGAGGCCCGTGGAGCACAGGGCTCAGCTGTGCCGAACAAACCAACTCACCCCAAACCGTCCGCCAGTTTCTCTTACGCAGCTAAACCTGGAGCTCCTGCTCTTTATCTCCTTTTATAAAGGTATTTTCAATACAATTACCAATCCCTCGCCCATCTGTACGCACATTCCATCGACAGTGACATTTAAAACGTCACCTCAGAGAGTTCCTTGGTCCTGAGTACCATGCAAGGACTCCTGGTTTGGGGATCACACCTGCTTCCCTGGCTGTGTGTTCCAAACCAGGGGGCTTCATTGAAAAGGTGCTAAAGCCATCCCAGGGGTGGGCTTCCTCTCAGGAGTCGCAAGCACTGCCTCTTCCACACAAGTCCCAGATGCTGGGGGGCACGTGACGCGGCCTCAGGTTGAGACAACCCGTCCAGCCTCCTCACCTGCTGCCATGGCACGTGTGTGTGCATGTGCATGGGGGGGTGCATGTGCACAGGGGGGAGGTGAGTGCATATGTACATGGGAATTTGTATACTTGTGTGCATGTGTGTGTGTGTGTGTGTACATAGGGTGTATGTGTGCATGGGGTGTGTATGTGTGCATGTGCACGGGGGCATGTGTGTGCATGTGCACGGGGGCATGTGTGTGCATGTGCATGGCATGTGTGTGCCGGTGTGCATAGATGTGTGTGCATATTCATGGCATGTGTGTGTGCCCATGTGCATGGGGGGCACGTGTGCAAGGGGTGCATGTGTGTGTGTGTGCATGTGCCTCATGCAGTGTGTGTGTCCATGCACATGGTGTGTGTGTGTGTGTGTGTGTGTGTGTGTGTGTGTGCGTGGGGATGTATGTGCACCTGAGTTCTAAGGGTCCCAGGGGCCCTGAAGAGGGAGATCATCACAGGGATGTGTTAACACAAGTCCCCTGTCTCTGAGGTCATGCTGAGAGGGCTGTGGTGGGGTTGGAGTGTGATGAAGGAGTGTTCTTCCTGGGAAAGCCAGGCCCTGGGGGGGCCCAGACAGTCTCCTGGAGACCTGGAGGTTACTGAAATCTCACTATAAACGGTAGAGGGCTGCACAGAGCCCCTGGACACATGTCATCACCCAGATACAGAACTGTGCAGAGGTTGGTATCCAGCTTCATAATCAAAATTATTCTGTTTTCCTCTAATTTCCACTCAATAAAATCTCCATTAGCTTAATTAAAAGCCACACCAAGAAGAAACCCACAGCAAGCACACAGAGCATCAAAGCTGGGGTTTCAGCTCGAGAAATAACCCTTGAGCCCCGTGGTCTCAGCTGGGCCTCTGTGTCCTGAGGGCCAGATGACAGGCAGGTGATCTGAGGTCCAGAACAGCAGGGGGGGTGGTGGCTGAGACCCTCCTCAGCTTCCCCATAAGCCGGACCCTCACTCTTCTGCTCTGATCCAGGCCTGCGTGGGAAGTGGGTCAGAGTGTGGTGGGAGCCTCTGTCACAGGGCCCTTGCCAAGTCCAGGGCACATACTTTCAGTGGCTTTGCTCCCAAACAGCCTGTAAGGAGCCATGCTCCCTGCTCCAAGCCTGGGTGACGGGATCTGGGAATCCAAGCCCGCCCTGCCATGTCAGGGGGTTTTCAGTGCAGATCCACCCCAGGGTGGTCTCCTACGAAAACTCACAGCCTGGTCGGCCCTTCCCTCCAGCCCTCCATACTGTGCCCCTGGGAGGATAAGTGACCTTCCACCTGATGGGGCCGCTGTGCCCTGAGCACTGACAGAGACTTGACCCATCACCGCGATTGCAGGGCCATGGGTGGAAGCCTGGAGCCGCATGTGCAGACCTGGAGTGGCCGCTGGGCCGGCCCCGGCTGGCGGCAGCTCTCCCCCAAGGCGCTCAGCGAGTGGCCCTCTGGCCCCTTCCACCCGCCAGGTCCCTTTCTGGCTTGCTGGCTCTCCATTTAGTGTGGTTTTATTTTACCTGACGACTGGCCCATCAGATTTTGAGCTTCTTCGGAGGAGTGTAAAGGCAGCTTTTCTCCTGGAGAGCAAAGAAGAGACAGATTTAATGTTTTGCCCTCAAGGAGAAAGCAAGGTCACTTCAACTAGGGAAGCTCAAAGTCTGACTGGTGCGCCACCCTGCGCTACAGGGGCGCCGTCCGGGCAGACCGCCCTGCGGGTGTGCGGCCTCCTGCAGGAGGACCTCCCCAACGGCCAGCGGGCAGCAGAGCAGGATGAACCCTCGAGGGGGAGGCGTCTCCTTCAGGAAGGCCGGTTGTGGGGACTGACCCGCCAGAGACATCAGACAGATCCCTGCCCGCCCGCGGCAGTGTGCCCAGCGCTGTGTCCCAGCACTCAGACAGCCCTACCTGCTCCGCTCGCTGCCCTGAACACAGACGCTCGGAGAGAGAAAGGCCCCGGGTGAGAAGAGAGGTCAGAAAGGGCGGCTGGGTACGTACCGGGGAAAGCGGGGTTGGTCTGTCCGAGGGGAGGAAAGGGGGTTTGCTGCATGGCCAGCTGGTGGAGCTTGGTCAACTGCTGGGGTAGGAGGGACACGAGAGCTAAGAAGGTTATTGTTATCGAGTACAAGTCCACCAAATTAAAAACGCGTAACAGAAGTCTGCACGGATAGGTAGAAAGGGGGCCATGCGACACATGGCGGACGCAGCAGCACGCAAGGACTTGGCCTGGAGTAACCCACGGGCCACGGCCGGCCAGCAGGCGCTGAGTCCTCCCCCACCTCAGCCCCGATCCGACGGGTGCCCGGCTCACCCGGGAGGTCTAGAGCCAGAGAGCAGGACCCGCAGGGCCCCTAGAAGCCTCAGCGCCACACTGCCACTCACGGGACTCGGGCGTGTGGGCAGGAGACCCATGGCCCCTCCCTTCTGCACACCTGGTCCAGATAGCTGCCTGGTCCTCACTCTACCCAGGGGGTGACTCAGTGGGGGGCCCCTGTGAGCCCACAGCCCACAGCCCGCCTCCTGGGCCTCCGGGACCATAGGCAGAGGGCTAGAAGGCTCCACCCGAGGTTGCTATGAAGCCAGGGGTGTTGCAGAGCCGCCAGGAGGGTGCCAGACTCCCATGGGGCCAGCCACGCCTGCACCCTTCCCTTGTCCCTTGTGATCTGACCTTTGTCCTCCATCGCCTAGACTTTTGTGGGAGGCTCTGAAATGCAGTTTCTTTAGTGTTATCTGAGCCTTACTTCTTAAATAAGCACAAAAACAACAGAGAATGGAGGTAACCATGGTGAGCCCTGGCCACCTAAGAAGGGCTGTCTAAACCCCACCCTCGGCCTTGGAGACTTCTGGACGTGTCCTTAGCCCTGGCTCACCCACTGGCCCCATGTCTCCAGCCGAGCAGATGGAGGGCCAGGTCATTCCAGGACACGCTCACAACTCCCGACCTTCACAAAGGAAGCCTAGCCTGAGTGTTTCCAGGGCCCTGAGGCCTCCACCAAGCCCCGTGGCTGGAAGGTGAGGGCACCCGAGGTGAGTTATGGGCATCCCCAGGTGAGACATGGATCTAACCAGTCACCCCATTGGTCCCATCCTGCAGAGTCTGTGTGCGCGAGGTTGGGGGGGGGCGAGAAGGACAAACACTGGGATTTCTGATGTCCCAGCCTTCAAAGGTGAGCCCCTGGGTGACAGAGGAGTGGGTTTGCTGCTGGCCTCCTGTGGGCCGGGCACGCTCTGAGAGTTCCTGATTGTGATGGGGCGTGGGGAGGACTGGGCACATCCGACTCAGCTGCCATATCTGGCGGTTCCCAGGAGGGGATGGGGTGACCCGGGGTCACAGTCCACTCTTGAGAGTCCCCAGTGAGGTGGGGCTGGGGCTTACAGCACACTGCTGCCTGGCATGTCAGCCCAGTGACCCGACACCATGGGGCTCAGGGTGTCCTGAGCAGCGTGCATGGAAGCAGCCTGAGAGGTGTCAGGAGAGCACATTCAGGAATCACTGTCATGGGGACGCCAGCCCACATCCTGGGGATGAGAGGTGAGCGCTGACTGGCAACTGCTGTGCCACAGGCAAGACAACGCGCAGGAGGCTGACAGGCCGGGGACCCCACTGCTCAGCTCCCCCTTACAGAGACACGTCGAAAGAAAGACGGCAAGGACCCATGGGCACCGGGAGCACAAGGATGAGAGTGGTGGGAGCACCGACTCTGTCCTGCAAACCACCCCCACCCCAGAGCACAGCAAGCCACCCTGGGTCACTAGGACACTGGGCAGGTGCTGTGCCCCGAGTCCACCTACACAGAGGGCTAGAAGGGGGGCTAAGGAGGGGACAGAGCTCCTAGGATGGAGGAGGAAACCCATGTCCAGAGACAAACATCCAGGTGGCTATCCATAGTCCCGGTAGTGCAGGCAGGCCACCTGTGCTCATCTCACTGGGGTTTCTTGCAGACACCGTACTGGGGCATGGACAGGGGCCCGACGGGGCCCGGCCCTTCCCCTGGGGGCTCTAGCGCTTTCGCCCAGGGGCCGGGGGCCAGCAGGAAGCGGGCCTGTGCTACGTGCAGGGCTCGGCTACTCCCTGCTCCGGGTCCACGACTCCATCCCAGCTGGTGTCTGTGCATCTGGCAGCTGGGCTTATGCAGTCGCCATGTGGGCAGGGCTCTCTCCCTCTGTTCCCGAGGGCCCGGGAGTGCACGGCTATGCACCGGACAGGACGGCGGGGCAGATCGGGGCTCTGGGGGCAGGAAAACTGACCCGAGTCGGCTCCAGCTCCAACCAGTGCTGTGGACACGGGCATAGCTGGGAGGTAGGCCCCACGTGGGCGGCAGGCCGGCTGAAGAAGTGCTGCTGTGTGAGTTGGGTGAAGGAACATCGCAACTCACAAGGCTCCCCACTGGGCTGCCCGTGGCCCCCACACCTGGGAGGATCCTCTGTCTCCCAGTTAGATGGATGAGCCCGCCACCACACTTGTTACAGGCACAGCCAGATGACCCAGGAGGAGGGCTCTGCTCGCACCTGGAAAGTCTGACCCTCAGAAGTTCAGCTACTCCAACCCTGTGCTGTCCTCCAGCTGCCTTTTATGAAACAGTGGCACACATTACCCCCTCCGGCACCCATGGATGTAAGGTGACACCTGAGGAAGGGCTGGCTGGACAGGGGTGCTCAGGGAAGCCCTCCCCCCGAGTCGGGGGCCGCTGGATATCAGCTGACATCTTTGCGTCTTGGTTTCGTCCTTAACAGGGCCTCCTGGGCTCCATTTCTTCATTTTGTGAAGCAAGGAGCAGCACTGGGTGCTGAGGGGACTTCCCACTTTTGGGGGTATTTCTACCACAAATGTGGCCAGGATTTGAGGGAAGAAAGGAGGGGCGGTAGTGCCACATCACAGACACTTCTCCACGGCCTGCCCTTCCCACTGAACCGTGTCGGGGTATAAGACACAGGCAAGCGCTCAGGAGGGAACTCACAAGCACACAGCGGCACGCACATTCAGCGACAGGCTGCGAGGTTCCGGCCGTGAGTCTCCTCTCCTGTGAGGTGCTCGCGGGTGTCCTTAGCCCATCTTTCTACTGGGCTGTTTTCTGCTGATTCATGTAAACTTACGTATTTCAGATTCTCATTCTAGTTCAGCTCCATGTACTAGAAAGATTTTTCCCCTAATCTCCTTATGGAGCCTTGAGAGAAACCACATTTAAAAATTTTAATGTGGTCAGATTCATCAGTGTCTTCCTTAAATAGCTTGTGCTCCTGTGAACTGAAAGATTTTCTTTTTTTCTAAGAGTGCTATAGCTTTCTCTCTCGTTGTTGAAGTTCTCGGTACCGGCGGAGTGTTTGTTTCCCATCAGATGTGCTCTGTGTGAGCAGCTTGCTGGCTCGGGCCTTTCCTCTTTCCCATAAAACACAGCAGGGACTCTGCATCACTTCTGCAGCACCTGCATCTCAACCTGGGAGGACCCCTGATGCCCCATCCACGAAGGTCATGTGTCTTTCCTTTCACTGCGCCCTTCTGGTTGGCTTTAAGTTTCAATAAGGACGAGATTTTTTTTTTTTTAATCACCTTTTAACTGTTGATTTTAACTTACTGCTTTGTGGGAGAGAGCTGTCTCTCTGATTCAGCTTTTGAGAGACGGTGAGTCTGTGCTCCGTGTGTCATGGAGCTTTCTAAGTGTTCTTGTGGGTCCGGCAGCTGCGCTGGGGCGTGCTCAGGGCACACTGGTTAACTCGGCTCAGGCGGGACTGTCAGAATCTCTTCCTTCCCGGCTACATGGCAGGCTCCGCTGCAATGTCAGATTCCCCTAATGGTTTGTTAATTTTTTCCTTCACATGTGTCTGAAGCTGTGATTTAGGTACATACAAATTTAAATTGCTTTCTTTGACTGAACTGAACAGTTTATCAATAAGTAATGAGTAAGTGATTTGCAATAGTATATTGCTTCTTTGAGTTAGTATTTTCCTATATATATATATTTTAAATTTTTGACTAGGTCCTTCTTCTTTAGGTGTACCCTTTGAAATAAAACTGAAAACATTTTTGTTTGCTTATTTTTTAAAAATCTGACAGATCTTGTTTTTTAACTGCCAAGTTTCTCTTACTTTGGTTACTGTAGATGTACAGTAATTTCTGTTCTCTTATTTTAATTGCCCTGATCGTCCAGGGTTTCTTTTTCTCTTTCCCTTTCTGCTGTGTTGATTAATGATATTTTCCGGTCACCCATGTCCCCCCTCCCCACACCTTTAATGAAGTTACAAAAGTGAACATTTTTCTGATAGCAACCACCCTGGAACTGTAACATGTACACCTGAGTCCTAATTCAGCATCTTTGCCTCCTCCTGAAAGCTACAGTGGCCTCAGGATGTTTTCATCCCCTCGGCCACATCCTAAATCTTAGCTGTGCTCTTGGAGTCCATTTAGTTCTGTATGTTAATCTCAGCAATTAGCATTGATTTTGATTTTACAAAGTGTGTTTTCATTGACCCAGATGTTTACGTTTTAATAGACAAAAATATCAATGTTTTCTTTCTGATTTGTGCCTCTTTTAAAAGGAAGGAGATGGCAGATTTCTTCGCTCACCATTCTTTCTTGTTTTCATAGCCTTCTTTCTGAGGTCATTTTCCTTTTCCTGAAGGGCGCCCCTTAGAAGGTCACAGCTGTTTGAAAAACACCTGCCCTCGATGATCCTACTTTCTAAGTGTTCTTGTGGGTCCGGCAGCTGCGCTGGGGCGTGCTCAGGGCACACTGGTTAACTCGGCTCAGGCGGGACTGTCAGAATCTCTTCCTTCCCGGCTACATGGCAGGCTCCGCTGCAATGTCAGATTCCCCTAATGGTTTGTTAATTTTTTCCTTCACATGTGTCTGAAGCTGTGATTTAGGTACATACAAATTTAAATTGCTTTCTTTGACTGAACTGAACAGTTTATCAATAAGTAATGAGTAAGTGATTTGCAATAGTATATTGCTTCTTTGAGTTAGTATTTTCCTATATATATATATTTTAAATTTTTGACTAGGTCCTTCTTCTTTAGGTGTACCCTTTGAAATAAAACTGAAAACATTTTTGTTTGCTTATTTTTTAAAAATCTGACAGATCTTGTTTTTTAACTGCCAAGTTTCTCTTACTTTGGTTACTGTAGATGTACAGTAATTTCTGTTCTCTTATTTTAATTGCCCTGATGTCCAGGGTTTCTTTTTCTCTTTCCCTTTCTGCTGTGTTGATTAATGATATTTTCCGGTCACCCATGTCCCCCCTCCCCACACCTTTAATGAAGTTACAAAAGTGAACATTTTTCTGATAGCAACCACCCTGGAACTGTAACATGTACACCTGAGTCCTAATTCAGCATCTTTGCCTCCTCCTGAAAGCTACAGTGGCCTCAGGATGTTTTCATCCCCTCGGCCACATCCTAAATCTTAGCTGTGCTCTTGGAGTCCATTTAGTTCTGTATGTTAATCTCAGCAATTAGCATTGATTTTGATTTTACAAAGTGTGTTTTCATTGACCCAGATGTTTACGTTTTAATAGACAAAAATATCAATGTTTTCTTTCTGATTTGTGCCTCTTTTAAAAGGAAGGAGATGGCAGATTTCTTCGCTCACCATTCTTTCTTGTTTTCATAGCCTTCTTTCTGAGGTCATTTTCCTTTTCCTGAAGGGCGCCCCTTAGAAGGTCACAGCTGTTTGAAAAACACCTGCCCTCGATGATCCTCTGATGGTTGTTTTATTTCATTACCCCCTTCTGGCCCCTGCATTGCTCCTCTGTGACAGTCTTTCTCCCTCCATCTTCAGAAGATATGCTTTGGTCTCTGGTGTCATGTGGCTTTGTTTGGACATGTCTAAGAAGGATTTGGGTTCATCTTGTTTGAGATTTGTTGAGATTGCTGAATGCGAGGACTGTTTTGTTACTGATTCTGAGAAATTCTCTGCGCTCATCTCTTAGAGTCTTCCCTCCCTCCCGCCTATCCTCTCTTCCTGGGGCTCTGACTGGATCTGGGTTCTTCCTTCACAGTCCTCTGTGCACACAAGTCATCCAGGGTCTTGTGAAAATCCAGGTTCTGATTCTGGGAGGGGCAGGCTGAGAGCCCTGACACTGAAAAGAAGCTCAGCTCAGCCAGAGAGGGCGTGCGACCTGGAGGAGAGGTCGGGAGGGGAGTTAACCTGCCCTATTAGCTGCTCTGCAGCAGGTGAGGCTGAGGGTGCTCCCCGCCACCAAAAAGAGCCAGAGGCGGGGGCATCAGCAGGGCAGCCACGCAGGTGCCTCTCAGAAGGGCTCTCCCTGGGAGACTGGGGGGACACCAAGGCGGCAGGTGGGAAGGCGCTCCGTCCTAGCTGCGTCCACTGTGAGGGGGGTCCCAGGGACCACCGTCTGCACAGGAGCCACTGGTTTCCTCCACTCACTATAACACACGTGTTTCCATTTCCCCCCTGCTTACCCGCTAAGCAATGACCTGGCCAACGCAGCACCCACCCTCCCCCAGGCACTCAGTACCTCTGCTGAGACCCAGCGTCGTGGGGACCCACAGCTCTGCCGCTCCTGGACCCCAGCTCTGGAGCTCTCTCCATGAAGCTCCATGTCCTCCCTGTGAACCCCGGGGCATGGCGCCCACCCCCGCTGGTCCAGCCCAGCTTCTGGTCTAAATCCTACTTGCTTCCAGGCCCCTTTAAGAAGGAGATGCTGAGCAAGGGAGTGACTTGGGAACTCTGAAGACTAGAAATAAGATCCTCACATGTGGGGTGCTTGAGGGTAACTCACTTCTCCCAGCAGAAAACAGTTCCTTCCTGGTATAATCAGCATGGGGACAGGAAGAGGGGGTGGGAAAGAGTGGTGACGATGCTCTGCGTCTGCTCCCACATTTTGAGTCGTGGCTGCCGGCGGCGCCCTGATTCTCAGTCGGGTAAACCAGAAGGCAGGAAGACCTGCACATGCTTTAATTCTACATGAAGAAACACTTGGCTCCAGGAAATGTATTTTCTCGTGGTCTATGCCTGATTCAGGAAGATGACTGTGTCAGTCACTGGGGTTGAAACGTTTAAATGGTGTATTCAGTTATCTTGTAAAATAAATTAGTACTGTCTATAATTATCATATTTGTGCTCTAAGAAAAGTGAAAGTGAAGTCGCTCAGTCATGTCTTCACTCTTCGCGGCCCCGTGGACTGTAGGCTACCAGACTCCTCCATCCATGGGATTTTCCAGGCAAGAATACTGGAGTGGGTTGCCAATGCCTTCTCCAGATCTTCCTGACCCAGGGTTTGAATCCAGGTCTCCCAAATTGTAGGCAGACACTTTACCGTCTGAGCCACCAGGGAAGTCCGCTCTAAGAAATGAAGCTTTAAAAAAAATCCTACTGAATATTAAGCTCAGATGAAACTGCCTTCCTGGCCATCGTCACTTGTTACCGTTTGTCTGGAACAGACTGTCAGTGACGGTTCGAGCTGTCAGCTCTCTGCTCTGCAGGAGAAACATTTTATCAGAGTCCTGCTCTCTTCCCAACAGCTGCTCCACGGCACATGCAGGTCTGGGGGACGCGGGGGCCCTCACAGAAGCCCTCAAGGCAATTACGTAACAGCAGCTATACATTAGTTTACATTTTTTTTTTTAAATCTTAAACTACCCATTTTTAAGAGATACTGAGGACATCACATGAAAGAGCAAAACAACCGACTGATATAAAAACCAATCCACCAAACCAGTCGACATCCCTGGGGCTCACTAGGCGCCTGTGCCCCCTGGTTTCGGTGGCCTGGGTGCGAGGCCTCAGTAGGGAGCACAGGCCCCGCTCAGTGCTGCACATCTAAGCCTCGGGTCCGGGTCCGAGCTGCACTGGGGTAAACTGGCCCCTCTGACCCAGGTTGCTGTGTGCTGAGTTCTGAATGTGCTTTTGTACAGACGCTCTTCCGAAGGCAAGAGACTGCCAGCCGTGGGGATCAAAGGCTGCGCCACCCCAGAAGCTGGCTTCCACTCTGACCTCTGCCAGCCCTGCGGGTGCTCTATCAGGGTTCATGGACCACCCCCAGCACTGCGAGCACTCACTCTGCATGGAGACGCACCCTCCCACACCCCAGGCTCTAGCACCCCACCTTCCCTGGGTCACAGCCAATGATGGTCAATGGGACGAGGAGGGCAGGCAGCCCCACGTGGCGTGGGGGTGGTCCCCCAGCCTTGCGTCCATCAGCTTCTCTGCCATCTGACTTGTTGCTTATGAGGATTTCTTTTCTACTCAATAGCAATTTCCTGCAATGACAGTGAATTGAATCTCTGTGCTTTCAGCACATACACAGGTACTTAGCATTAGTTAATTCTTAAACCTCCCCCTGTCCTGCTCTGTATCTTAGGCGACCGGCTCTGAACCTGCCAATTCAAAACAGTGAGGATCTGCAGAAGACTGGCGGGCATCACGGTCCCCCGTGGCCCCTATGCCTGGACAACCCCCCACCCCCATCCCCCGGCTCTCACGAAGCAGCAGGTGGACGCATCCTCCCAGCACAGAGGACGTATCTCAGGTGGGATCTCACTCGCTGCAGCTGAGGCAGCGGCACACGAGCCCATTCCCTCTCCTCCTCCCCGCAGCCCACCGCCGGGGACCAGCGGGGCAGACTGCACTGCCCGGCGATCTCCAGCCCTGTGGCCCCGAGGTTCTCCCTGTATGGCTCTCAGGGTGCCCAGCCGTCCAGCAGCAGTGCCACACTCAGCCTGGAACGCAGTCCGGAGCAGCCCTGGGTGTGGAACGCGTCATAACACTAGAACAGAGCCTGGTCTGCCCTATGGGCTTCTGAGGGCCGGGATCTTGTGGGTGTGGGGACTTTGCTCCGACTGGGGCTGAAAGGGAGCACATAGCGTCACCAAAGGTTCCAACGCCCGTCCAAGGTGTCCCAGCACACCTGCTGACGGCTCGTCACCTGCCTGCACAGGTGCACACAGGGCCTGAGCTGTCCCCACCCATCAGGGGGGGTGCCAGGGACACAGCAGCCCGGGGCCACTGCACGAGGGCCCGGGTGTGGAGGAACTGCCGGGCTGCAGCCACGCTCAGAACAATTTGACACCAGGCCAAGTCCTCCACATGGGAGAATTAGTGCTAAGAGGTTAAAGGTTACTCAGGGCCATATGGATACGACACAGGTCAGGAACACAGAGAACGTATTAATATTATTATGTAATATTAATATTAGTAGCAACTGACAGCAGCATGCAGGTAGGAGGAAGTGGTAACGAGAGGAGGTGAAGGGGCAGAGTGAAAACTCACATCTGGGTGAGGGATGGCGTACTGTCCCTGGATCGTGTAGGCCTGGAGAGAGAGAGACACCGTCAGCTCACGAAGCGGTGGGCACATGTCTCCTCACCACATGCCCTCACAGAACGAGGGTCTCCTGGGGCGGGCTCCCCTGCCAGCGGGCACCGGCTCTCTGGTTAAGGCTTTTCCCTTCACATAGGACAGGCGATCCCTCCCTCTGGAAGCTGGGGGTGGGGGTCCTGTGTCCCCTGTGGCTGGACCTACAACCAGACATGCGATGGGGTGGGGGCAGGGTGGAGGGACCAGGTGGGACATGTCCGGCTCTCACCCCATTGTTTCTCAATAGGAAATAGCTACGTGCCACCCAGTCGACCCCTGCTGGGGACTGATGGTTATTAACACTGAGAGTTTAATCGGCCATCAGAGTAAACACTTTCAGGAAATAACTTATCCCAAGATAACCAGACAATGAAACAGAAAACTTTAAAAGGTGACTCAAACCCCACTTTGCAAATGTCAGATAAAGAAATGCGCCCAAATCAGCCGCAGGTTGGCGAGCGTCTTCCGGCCCCAGGGGACTGGGCGCAGCACACGCTTGGTGGTACGGCCCCTAGAGGAGTCTCGCTGGGCTTCATCATGTCACTCGCCTTCAAGACGGTGACATGGAGCAGCCACAGCAAGAGTGTGGGACCCGCAGCCTCTCCCACACCCAGCCCCCTGCCCCACAGTCCCTCAGTGAAGATTCTTCCAGAAACTCATGGCCAATCAACAAACAAACCACACAGAGTCGAGGGAGAGTGAAGACAAAGGCTTTCACCGGGACTTGGGATGTGGGAGAGTGCAGAGCCGTCGGGGAGGCCTGGTGCCTCACAGTGAAGGAAAGCACCCTGGCCAGAGACGGCGAGCACGCGGCAGCCTGTGCGCACCTGGGGCCGCGGGACCACGAGGCCCATCTGTAGGCGTTGCATAGATGCCACCAGGCACTGTGCCACTGCGCCTCTGGGTAAGACTGGCCCTGGGGGGCGTTGCCCACACACTCCGGTTTGTGGTTCTTCACCCCAGACGCTGTTTCTGACACCTTTTTCTCACTCAGCTGTCAGTGCTATTTGAAGCGCACAGCCACCCACCATCCTCTCAGAACAGAGGTGGAGACGAGCCCAGGCAGTAGGTTCTGTCTGGGCAGACTCCGGGGTCTGAACCTGCTGGGGAGGCAGGAGCCGCCTTTCTGCAGCATGGGCCCGGCCAGATCTTCCCCAGAAAGGACGGGCTGAGAGGCTCTGAAGCCGGGTGTGCAGCGTTTCCCGCACTTGGATGCGGGGGCCAGGGACTGGGACACGGGCTCCTCCGCCCAACTGCCTGCGGTGCTGACGACCAAGACCAGTCACTCACTGGCCACTCGCGCTGTCCCCAGGGCAAAGAGGCTGGTTAAGGCACTGCCCTCCGGCGGGGGCGGTGACCTTGCTGCCCCACCTGAGCAAGGGCAACGGCCAAGAGGCTGCCCGGGCTCCAGCTCTTGTCAATCCGCCTCCCTTCTGGGTAAAGCCCGTGCTTCACCACCAGGGATCATCACAGGCTTGCCTGCTCGCATGTTGGGGCCGAGGCCTGGCAGGTAACTAACCTGCCCACTCACCTGGATGCAGCGAGAGGAGCTCTGAATAGGGCTGGCCCGCTGTGGCTGCCCTGAGCCACGGGCTGTGGGAACTGCTGCCTCCCAGGGGGAAGCAACACAAAGGTGGCTATAGGAGCAGAGACCCAGCTGTTGCCGAACAGGGGTTGGGGAGAGGGGAGAGGTGGGGAAGAGGGGAGGGGTGAGGGATGGGGGCAGGTGGGGGAGAGGGGAGAGGTAGGGGAGAGGGGAGAGGTGAGGGATGGGGGTGAGGTGGGGCACTGGAGATGGGACCGGGCCATCTGATGAGGCTCCTTCACAGAGCAGGGTGGGGCAGCGAGGGAAGATGTGGATGACCTGCGTTTGCCTCTTTTCCTTCTCAGCCCCTCCCCCACCCTGGGCACCCAGGACCTCCGTCTTCACTCTCCCTGAACAAACACACAGCACCGCCGCCCGGACGCAGAGCTCCCCGTGGCACTACTGGGCTGCCTGTGCAAAGTCCTTGAACGAGGCTGCGGTGACCCTGCTGTGGCGGCCGGCGCACAAGGGCAGGAGACGCAGCACGGCCCCTCTGTTGGCCCCACTAGGCCAACCACTGGCTGAAGACAAACTGCCACGACCCCCTCCTGGTGGGAGAGAAGGGTCAGGGACTCTTGCCCAAACCCTGGTATGCAGTGTGGCTGTGCCCAGCCTCCTGGGCCTGTGGGGAAGGGGAAGGGGGAGGGTGCAGACCATCCGAGTAACCGGGAGGCCCAGCCGGGCCTCCTTCATCCTCCTCTTGTTCCTCATGAGCTACTGGGAGGGACATGTGTGTGGGAACGTGTGTCTCAGGGGAAAATGGGAAAGCTTTTACAGTCGTAGTCATCTCAACCCTGAGTCCTAAGACCCCTGGCAATACCCCCAGCCCTCCTTCCCTCTGAGCTTCCTAAAAGCACCAGGAAGCTAGACTGGGCAAGGCTGTCCAACTGCACAGGCCTGAGCCCAGGCCAGGGTCATCCTGGGCCCCTTCCATCTGGGGACACTGCCTGGCAGTCTCACGCGGAGCCCGCGTTCAGCCCCGGCTGGGCCGAGGGTGGGGAGCTCTGCGTCCAGCGCGGGTGGGGAGACGTGCACGTGAGAAGGGAGAAAACCTGAGTGCACTAACGGGCAGCGGCGGGGGCTGCAGTAAAAGGCTGAGGTTGGCAGTGGAGGCCGCGAGCGGGTCGGCTCTTACCTGACCACCTGCAAAAAGACAGGGGTGGAGGCGGGCTTTGGGCGGTAGGGAATGGTGGCACCTTTCGGTGGGGACTAGGAAAAGGGACAGGAGAGGGAGACAGAGTGTTAGAGCGGCCTCGCAGCCTGACAGTTGTGAGGCCTCCTTCCGAGCCCCGCCCACTGCGCCATCCAGCCCTCCCCAGCCCCCGGTCCTCCAGGAGCCACCACCCTAGATACAGCCCCCAGCAGGAGGCAGCGGGCGAGGTGAGAGGAGCAACACCGCCTGCACGCAACCCTTCCCTGGAGCCGAGCTTGGAGGGGACGCCTCTGCCTTCAGTCCTCAGGAAGGCCCTGGGACTCTGTGCCCAGAATGGCGCTCCACTTGGCCTGGGCTGATGTTCAATGGCCTCATCTCAGCAAAGTTAGAAACATCCAACTTCACTATTGACAAAAGAGTCATTTAATACACCTCAGAGTCCAAATGAAGTAGTCCACAGCGGTGATGAGATCTGCTACAATTTCCTTCCACTATTCTATGTCCAGAAGTTTAGGATTCGTGTCTTCGGGTACACAATATTCTCAGGTACCAGAAGTATGCCAGGTCTGACGATGTCAGCCTAACCCCTGGGTCACAAGCAATCATGCCCGCTGCCAGCTGCTGACTGGCTAACTGTCTTCCTGGGAGCAGAGTCCACGGGGTGGGCCTGGCTGTTGTTGGAGTCCCAGGTCAGCTGCACCACCAGCCTGGGGCAGAGCTAGGGACCAGAGCAGTCTGTCCCTGCAGGGAGCTCCTGAGGCCACTGCCCACCCAGGCCCAGTCCATGCCTCCATCAGGCAGTGTGACTTCAGAGTGCTCCCACCCAAGGCACGGACAGGGATGTGGGGACCGCAGACTGGCTGGTGGCTTCAACTCTGCAGCCCAGGCTGCACCATGTGACCTCAAATACATCGTGTAACCTTGGCCTGCTACTACAACCTTGAACAGAGCACAACCTTGAATGAGCTGTATGACCTTGAACACAGTGGTGTGACCTTGGTTGTGCTGTGTGACCTTGAATTGCTATGTGACCTTGGATGTACTGCGTGATCTTGAATACATTGTGTGACCTTGGAAGTCCATGTGACCTTGAATACACTATACGATCTTGGCTGTGCTATGTGACCTTGGACACACAGTATGACCTTGGATGTGCTGTGTGACCTTAACTGTGCTCTGTGACCCTGATTATGCTGTTTGACCTTGGATGTACTACGTGATCCTGAATACACTATATGACCTTGGCTGTGCTGTGTGACCTTAGATACACTGTATGACCTTGGACATGCTATGTGACCTTGGATATACTGTGACCTTGAACATGTGCAACCTTGGTTATCCTGTATGACCTTGAATGCACTGTATGAACTTTGTTATGCTGTATGACCTTGAATATGCTATATGACCTTGGATGTACTGTGTGATCTTGAATACATTGTGTGACTGTGGAAGTCCATGTAACCTTGAACATACTGTATGATCTTGGCTGTGCTATGTGACCTTGGACACACAGTATGGACTTGGATGTGCTATGTGACCTTAACTGTGCTCTGTGACCCTGATTATGCTGTTTGACCTTGGATGTACTACGTGATCCTGAATATACTGTGTGACCTTGGATGTCCACGTGACCTTGGCTGTATGACCTCGGATATGCTGTGTGACCTTGTGTGATGCAGAAAGGCTGCTTCACATGTCTTCGGGTACACAATATTCTCAGGTACCAGAAGTATGCCAGGTCTGACGATGTCAGCCTAACCCCTGGGTCACAAGCAATCATGCCCGCTGCCAGCTGCTGACTGGCTAACTGTCTTCCTGGGAGCAGAGTCCACGGGGTGGGCCTGGCTGTTGTTGGAGTCCCAGGTCAGCTGCACCACCAGCCTGGGGCAGAGCTAGGGACCAGAGCAGTCTGTCCCTGCAGGGAGCTCCTGAGGCCACTGCCCACCCAGGCCCAGTCCATGCCTCCATCAGGCAGTGTGACTTCAGAGTGCTCCCACCCAAGGCACGGACAGGGATGTGGGGACCGCAGACTGGCTGGTGGCTTCAACTCTGCAGCCCAGGCTGCACCATGTGACCTCAAATACATCGTGTAACCTTGGCCTGCTACTACAACCTTGAACAGAGCACAACCTTGAATGAGCTGTATGACCTTGAACACAGTGGTGTGACCTTGGTTGTGCTGTGTGACCTTGAATATGCTATGTGACCTTGGATGTACTGCGTGATCTTGAATACATTGTGTGACCTTGGAAGTCCATGTGACCTTGAATACACTATACGATCTTGGCTGTGCTATGTGACCTTGGACACACAGTATGACCTTGGATGTGCTGTGTGACCTTAACTGTGCTCTGTGACCCTGATTATGCTGTTTGACCTTGGATGTACTACGTGATCCTGAATACACTATATGACCTTGGCTGTGCTGTGTGACCTTAGATACACTGTATGACCTTGGACATGCTATGTGACCTTGGATATACTGTGACCTTGAACATGTGCAACCTTGGTTATCCTGTATGACCTTGAATGCACTGTATGAACTTTGTTATGCTGTATGACCTTGAATATGCTATATGACCTTGGACGTACTGTGTGATCTTGAATACATTGTGTGACTGTGGAAGTCCATGTAACCTTGAACATACTGTATGATCTTGGCTGTGCTATGTGACCTTGGACACACAGTATGGACTTGGATGTGCTATGTGACCTTAACTGTGCTCTGTGACCCTGATTATGCTGTTTGACCTTGGATGTACTACGTGATCCTGAATATACTGTGTGACCTTGGATGTCCACGTGACCTTGGCTGTATGACCTCGGATATGCTGTGTGACCTTGTGTGATGCAGAAAGGCTGCTTCACAGACCTGTGTTTGGGTAAAGGAAGGCTCCTATCTCTCCATCTCTGGCTCGCCCTTGGCTGGGACCAGGCGCCTCTCAGGGGGTTCTCTGCAGTCTCAGGGCCCCTCGTGGTCACCAGGCAGGAAGCGTGACTACACTGGAGGACCATTTCCACTGGTGCAAGCGGAGGATTCAGTCCACTGCTGCCCCTTCTCTGTCCCAGAGGTAGGGGTGGACTCTGTGCTGCTCAGCCTTGGCCATCACCCTTGCTCCATGGTGCCCTCTGACCCCACCAACAGCAGCACCCACACTGCACCAGCCCTGATGTCTAGCTCCCATCCCCTCTGACTTTTGGTGGAAGAAGGCCTTCTGAGCACACCTCCCCGGGGCCCTGATACTCACATTCTCCACCTAACTTGCCGCACCTCAAGCAGCCCCACCCTCCCTTGGTGGGGATGTCTCAGGTGGAGGCCCCACCCCAGAGCTCAAAACTCCATACACTCTTAACACCAGGCCAGGGGCCTCTGGGTGTGAGAATGCTCCCTCCCCAGTAAGCAGCCTCTCCTGGGAGCCCTGTGACACCAATGACAGGAGGCCTCGTTCCCCCACCTCCACAAGGACCCATCACACGCGCGTGTGTTTCAGTCTGCCTCTCACGGCCCTGGGGGCACAAGCAACTGTAGCCTAAGGGTCAGGCTCTTCTGTGGGGCCATGTCTGACCATGAACGCAGCACAGGCAAGGCCTCATGTGAGGAGTCCTGAGGACAGCACGTGTCCTGCTCAGACCTCATCATCCTAGGGTGGCTCACATCTCTGCCCTGCACCCCCATGTAGCGCCTGCCACCCACTAGGCTGGCATGGGCTTCCTCACTTCCTAGGGTGTCTGCCACACTAGGGGTGCCAGGCCCTGCAGGCCACCTGCCCTCTTGGCCACTCGTGGTCCCAGCACCAGGACCGAGGAAGACACTGTTCATAACCAGGACCAGTGTGGGGGATGCTGCAGAAAAAAACGGTCAGGAAAATCTTTTTGACTTCCCAATATCACACTTCAGGAAAATAAAACCAATAACAACTTTTTTTGAAGAAGTCGGACATGGTGCTTTAGCGCCAGGTCAAGTACAGAAGGACTTCCCTGGTGGCTCAGACAGTAAAGCATCTGCCTGCAATGCAGGAGACCCGGGTTCAAGCCCTGGGTTGGGAAGATCCCCTGGAGAAGGCAATGGCACCCCACTCCAGTACTATTGCCTGGAAAATCCCATGGACAGAGGAGCCTGGTAGGCTACAGTCTATAGGGTTGCGAAGAGTCGGACACGACTGAATGACTTCACTTTCCCTTTCAAGTACAGAAGAGGGAGAGCCCCTGCTGCTCCCGAGCTAGCATCCGAGCGGGACTGCAGTCAGCCAGGGTGGACCCTCCATGGCTTCATTGTTGGGGAGGAGGGTCTGATGGCCAGGCAACCAGCACAGCTAGTAAAACCTTCCGTTAGAGGCATGACAACTTCTTTTTAGCTTAAAAAAGACCAGAAACTATTATTGACAACTTTAGTTAATCTTGTAGCAGTTTGCCTATTGATTGAAACTTAAATCTTGGGATTTCCCTCAAAATTTTGAGAGGTTCCTTCCTGCTCAGCTGCATCTTCCCTGCTTCTCTTTCTGTTGATCCTTTCCTCCACCCCTTTGTCTTCGCACTGTGGGCATTTTCCTGTGCTTTCGCTGTGCCTCAGCAGTGTCTCTGGTGCCTGCACACAGTCCAGCCAGGGGGCCTGGCAGCAGTGAGGGCCACTGCACTCCACCTGCAGCTTCAGCCCTGATGTGCCCCCAGGGCACAGCTGCCCCAGGGCATAGCTGTCTCCAGGGCACAGCTGTCTCCAGGGCACAGCTGTCTCTAGGGCACAGCTGTCTCCAGGGCACAGCTGTCTCCAGGGCACAGCTGTGTCCAGGGCACACTTGCCCCAGGGCACAGCTGTCTCCAGGGCACAGCTGACTCCAGGGCACAGCTGTCTCCAGGGCACACTTGCCTCAGGGCACAGCTGTCTCCAGGGCACACCTGCCCCAGGGCACACCTGCCCCAGGGCACAGCTGTCTCCAGAGCACAGCTGACTCCAGGGCACAGCTGTCTCCAGAGCACAGCTGACTCCAGGGCACACCTGTACCAGGGCACAGCTGACTCCAGGGCACATGTCTCCATACCTGCCAATAGTGTACACCTATCTCCACTTTATGACCACCACCAGTGCACGCCTGTCTTCATTGCACGTCTGCTCATGTACACACTTGCCACCGATGTACACCTGATTCCATACACACCTGTCTTCAGTGCACACCTGTTTCCAGCACAAAACTGCCTCCAGCACATAGCTGCCTCTGGGCCACACCTGTTTCTAGTGCACACCTACCTCCAGGGCACACATGCCACCACAGTACACCTGCCTTCTCTGCACACTTGCCACAAGTGCACACCTGCATCCAGTGTACACCTGCCACAGGTAAACCCCTGCCCTGAGTGCACACCTGACTCCAGTGCACACCTACTTCAGTGCACACCTGCATGCAGTGCAGACCTGTCTCCAGCACTCCAGCTGCCAAGGCACACCTGTCTCATGCACAGTTGCCTCCAATGCACACCTGTCTCCATGCACATCTGCCTCCAATGCACATCTGTCTCCAGTGCACACTTGTCTTTAGCACAGACCTGTCTTCAGGACACAGGTGCACCATTTTTAAGGTCTGCCCCTTTGCGTGGACTCTTCATTCAACTTCACAGATTATGGCGGGCTTGTGCCTCCACCACCTTCTCTCCCCAAATCCCCAGGGAAGATGAGATCCCACCCTGAGGTGGCGGAGCTGGCAGCCCTCCCACAGTGCCCACACACTCTGCACAGCTCTCATTCAAGTTGCCTTGAGCCTGAGTCAGGGGCGTGGGCCCATTCCTGAGGCCCAGTCCAGGAAATGCTGACCAAATGAATCCTCAGGGCACCCGAGACCTCCAGCACTCAGAAAACAGGGCCGAGTGTAGTGAGGGGCAGGCGGGCGAGGAGCCCGGACTTGCAGACAGACTGTACCTCCAGCATGACCACACAGATCTGCTTGACACACTGGATGATGGCGTCCGGGGTCCCCGAGATGGTCACTGCCCGCTCTGTGGAGTTGGGCAGCATGTCCCCAGCCACCTGGACCTGGGCACCTGTGGACTGGAGAGACTGGATGTTGGATGGGGCCCTGCTGAGGTGGGTGGCGCACACCGGGGCAACATGACACGAGACGCTGCCTCAGGTCACCCCTCATGCCCGCTGCAGGCTCTATCTGGAGTGCCCGTGGGCAGCCACATCCGTCTGGGGCAGCCCACTGCTGCCAGCATGGACCTGTGTAGGAGGGGTGATGCTGGGTGGAGGGAGGGGCATCTCAGCAGACAAGTTTTTTCCCCACATATGTGGAATTCTTCCTCTGTGTGGAGTTTGAGGTCCCAGACAAAGATGGACTCCAGTTTTGCGGCCTGAACTGTATGGCCGTCTTTCCTGGAAGGAGTCAGGCCGGGGGCTGCCCTCCCTTGAGAGAGGAAGGCTTTCCTTGGAGATGAACACGTGAGTGTGGGGTCACACCTCAGGCGACCTCCACCCTGTGGGTGGCTCAGCATTCTCCCAGGCACCTCCCTGGGCAGGCAGAGCCCATGTACTGGGGCCCTGTCCTAGAAGTCAGGCCTGGCGCCTGTGCCTGACACCCACATCGGGGATCCCCTGGCCTCTCTGCCTTGTGTTCGTCCCTCCCCCATTCCCAGCTCCGTGCTGCAGGCTCAGCAGGGAGGGGGCCGGTGCTCTGCCCAGGTGTCCTGACCCGCCCGGCTCACGGCCCTGGGGAAGGAGAGGAGGGCTGTTACCTCCCTGATCTCTTTGATCTTGGAGCCGCCTTTGCCAATCAGGGAGCCGCACTGGCTAGCAGGGACCACCAGCCTCAGCGTCACCGGAGGCTTGCTGGTGGCTGGACTGTTGCTCATGGAGTTGATGATGTCCTGGGGAAGGAGAGGCATGCACAGCACTGTGAGAGCCCAGACAGGCTTGCCGTGGGCTGAGGGCGGGGGCAGGCTGGGCTGATTGCAGGGCCTGCGAGGCTGGGCCCAGCTCAGATGATGAGGAGAGGGAGGCTGGAGAACACCAGGAGACCCCCAGACAGGCCTGTCTCAGCGCCACAGTGCTGCTGTGGGGTGGGGCATGGGCCCCCAGGGTGTCCAGACTCAGGGACTGACCTCTGACCTTCAGGCCTGGTGGGGCAGACAGGGGTCTGGACAGAAGGTGATACATGTGACAGAAAGATTGACTCCCCAGCTTGGTCGTCCTCTCAGTAAAGAGATCACATAACTAAGCAATTTCAAAAACATCAGAAACATGTAAACATCTTGAGGTGTAACTCACTGGCAGACGGGCACAGAAGCGCACAGGCACAAAGGTGTGTTGGTTCCCACTTCTGGGCTCCCTGTGCCCACATCTGAGCCAAGCTGCCCACCCCAGGGGCCAGCCGCTGCGGGCAGGGCTGAGGCCCCACACCCCTGCCTCACTGCCGGGCGCCAGGCCTTCCCTGAGGGCTTGTGCTCTGGGGGCCAGGCCCGAGGAAACCCTCGGTGAGGGAGGTGAGCCTCGGGGAGGAGGGGCACTGGCGTTTTAGCAGGTGGACTGGTGGGGAGGTCCTGGGGGAGGCAGAGGAGCTGAGAGGTCCCCTCACCCAGAGCAGGGGGCCCCAGGCACCCCTTACCTCTTCAAACTTATAGGCAATCATGGCAAAGGCCTTGAAGATGGCGTCCGTGGGGCCCGTGATGGTCACGATTCTCTCTGGGCAGTTTCCTTCTGAGATGTTGATTCTTGCCCCGCTCTGGAAGGAAGGTGAGCAAACCTCAGAAACTGGATTCAAGCTACTGGGCTGGCAGCGGGCTGGGTCCTTGGGCCTACTGACCTCCAGAGATGCCTGCAGGCTGGCGGCACCTGGACCTTGGCCCTGATGACCAGTCCTATCCTAATGATCGGGCTGTGACCTGGCCGTGACCCAGGAGAGCACCTGAACCACCAGCGTGCACACCGAGTGCTCCCCACGGTCACCCCTCACTCTCATCCCTGCTGTATGGGGCTCCTGATGGGTCCAGGCCTTGTGGGGCTGGGTGCAGAACTGCTAGATGTGTAT
>SJYC01050166.1:0-37553 GCA_006408675.1 Madoqua kirkii | reverse complement strand
CAGGGGGCCCACTCACCTCCTCACGCATCTTCTTCACAGTCTCTCCTTTCTGGAACAGAGGTTCAGACAAGGGAGGGGGTCACTTGGGCTTCTGCCACAGGCCTGGGAGGCCGGACACCCCAGCATCAAAGCCGGACTCGGTGCCCAACACAGGTGACCCCCCAGCCCTCCCTGCCCCCTTGTCCAGGGCCCAGGCCGCAGGCTGGGTGGGCCTGGCCCCACGAACCTGATGCACCTCCACGCCTGACCTGGGCACCTGCTCCACCCGGCAGGTCTGCACCCTCCTCCATCTTCACCACAGGGAAAGTGGGGACTAGGCCAATGGACAACCCCTCAATAAAGAGTGGCTTGTGAAAAAGAGCCTGACTCTGAGCTCTAGGGGTGCCCCACTGTTCAAGGACCATGTGGGACCAGGGAGCTTTAGACGGCCACAGGGCTCGGGGAGGGGGTCCTGGCCTGCCTGCCCACAAGCGTGGGCTTCCACACCAGTGCTTTCTCTCTCTGGGGCATTTCTGTGCGAACGGACTCACTACACTCAGGCTGGAGGCAGGACACTGCTCCCAGGATTGATGTGGGGACTCGTATGGGTCAAACCTGGGGAGAAGGACTAGTGGACAGAGCCCTGGGGGATGGAGTGGCCTCAGGGGAGGGCTCCCATTGCCTGCAGGGCCAGAGAACAGGAGGCAGCCTGAAGGCAGGGGGCAGGATTCCCAAGGGACCCTCTCTGTACATGTGGCACACAGGTGCGCGCCCACCCCCAGCACAGGCACTCTGGGCCTCACTTCCCCCTAAGACCCCAAGAGAGGCAGAGTTCACTCAATAATTACCTTTCCGATAATGCTGCCAACTTCCTGTAGGAAAGGAAGCAGAGAAAGGTGATGTCAGAGAGCAGAGGGAGCAAGATGCCTGTGATAGGCGTGGGAGACCGCCCACTGGCCGGGACTGAGCTGCAGGGGGGGGCGGGCGGCCAGGAGGGGGCAGGCGGCGGGCTGCCTCTGACGTACAAAGAGAATGGCAAGCTGCCTTCTCGACAGACATATTGGCAGGCATCACTGTGCACTTAGGCCTCAAGGGAGCCTGCAAGAAACAAGTGAAGGTAAAATCTCCCTCGATGACCTTGTGATATAGAAGTTTAGTGCTATTGCTATTGACCAGTTTTTAAAAGGTAGAACATTGCAAGGGGCTTCCCAGGTGGCTCAGTGGTAAAAACAACAACAACAACAACAAACACCCTCCTGCCAATGCAGGAGACGCAAGAGATGAGGGTTCAAACTCTGGATCAGGAAGATCCCCTGGAGAAGGAAATGGCTAGCCACTCCATTTGCCTGGAGAATTCTTGCTTGGAGAATCCCATGGACAGAGGAGCCTGGCGGACTATGTAACATAGGGTCGCAAAGAGTCAAATGCAATTGAGCGACTGAGCATGCGCACGCGCGCACAGACGCACACACGCACGCAGATGCGCACACGCACAGAGAACATTGAAAGATGTATGAACACCCTGCCATAGTTTTAAAGCCTGGGGCCCACGATGGTTCAGACATGCTCACAGACAGGAGTGCCCATCGTGGCACCTTCTTACACAGGACAAATCCTCGGTCCCCGCTGGGAAGCCCCGCCCAGGTATGCAGGGTCCACTGGCTTTTAGCTGCAGAGGGCAGCTTCCACAGTAAACTCATTTTCCTTGTTCCAGCGAAGCCCTCAGCAATGTGTCCTGGGGCAGACTCTGGGAGGGTCTGTGCTGTGGGGCCGCGGTGGGGGCTATGTGCGGCAGTGGCGGCCAGGTGCTGGGTGGGGGCTCCCTTGGTGGTTGGGGTACTTCATCTCCCAGGGATGGGTTGGGTGCTCGCTGCGCCAGCTGCTGCTGGAAGTGGGGTGTGTAACTGACCTCAGACTGCCCTCTGCAGTACGCACCCAGCCTCCGACAACCTTAACCAAATGTCACCCCACTCCGGGAGTGGGCTGGTGGTCACCCTTCCTTCACCTCTACAGAAAGGGGAGTGCCAGGTGTGAGCTCCAGCTCCCAGAGAGCTAGGGAGAGCAGGGCCTCGGGCACGAGGCCAGCCTCTGCAGCCCCAGGTTCCTCCTGCTGCCCACACGGGTGGACCACGGAGCTAGGGTAACTCTGTGTTGCTGGACTGGAGTTGGGGGTGTGAGCTCAGAGGCCCACACAGAGATAAACATGGAAAGCAGTAGTGTGTAAATGTGCACAGACACACATGCATATACACAAACACACCTTCCCCAGCCCTGCCTGGGACCCACAGAAGCCCGAGAGCCATGAACACCCTCACGCGCCCATACCTGTGTTTCTGAGGCCACCCCACCAGCCTCACTTAGGGGAGTCGGGGTCTCTGGGCCAGTTCAGAAGCAGGAGGAAAGCAGGATGAGCGATAGCGGTGTTCTACGTCAGAGGGGGTGCTGTCAGGACGGTGCGACCCCCATGGCCAAGTCAGGGGCAGTGTGCTCATCAGAGCCAGTCATGGCAGGACAGGGGCAGTGTGGGGTGACAGGAGCAAGCAGGAGTCCCACGTCCAGGAGCGGTGAGTGAAGCGAGGGGCGTGCTGGCAGCCGCGCAGCCCCTGACCAGCCGCCAGCAAGGCCCTCTGATGACCATGAAGGGGGCAGGGAGGCGCCCGCAGGCACCCCCACCAAGTAACGCCCTGAAATCTGCGCTCTGATGGGAAGGCTTCTGGGTCACTCCTGCCAGCGGTGAGGAAACAGCAGAAAAAGCCAACACGAGGGAGTGAGGGACATTGTTTCTACAGAAGAGCTGGATGGGAAGCTGAAGGCAAAAGGCGCAGGGAGTGTGGGGAGCGCTGGGTGAAGGGAAGCCCTGGGGTGAGAGGCGGCGGGCACCAGTGGGGGCTATCAGTCAGCATGCTGTCCTGGAGGAGGGCGCCCTGGCGTGAAGGACACGCATGAGGCAGCAGGGCTGAGCAGCAGCGCGGCTCAGGTGCGAGAGGCTCCGGGAGGAGCAGACGTGGGACGGCGAGGCAAGTTCGCGATCACTTGGAATCGTAAGAAGCCTGGTTCAGAACTGAGCCCCTGCGTGGGCAGCCTCCACTCCCCCCAGGCCCGTACCTTTCCGTGCATCAGCAGGCGGATGGTCAGCGTCACGTTCAGGCCACCTTCCGAGACCTTGGACTCCATCTTTCTTCCAAATTGCAGCTGGGGGTGGTGGCTCAAGGTGCTGAGGGCGCCGTGAGGGAGGACAGATGGGGCCCAGATGGTGTCACCTGGTGAGGGAGGGCTCACGTCAGGGATTGGGTCTGGCCACAGAGCCAGGTCAAGGCTGGGCTGCGGCCTCCCACACCGTTGGGGTGAAAGGCGGGGCTCTGAGCAGAGGGATCTGGGGCACCCAGCCACACGAGGGAGGGAAGGGTGCCCCGGGACTCGCGCCGCCGTGGGCCCTGCAGGGGCTGCAGGCACATGGGGGACGGGTCCCAGGGAAAGGCCGCCAGGGATTGACCCGGCCTGCCCGTTAATGCAGGGCCTGGGCCTCAGTGTTGCCCCCGTGACGAGGGCCCGTGAGTGGCTGGAGGGGAAGGGGTGACCCCGTCAGCCTGGGGACCTCCATGTACGGGGGTGTCTGCTCTGCTGCCATTGCCCAATACACCAGGGCCAGAACCCTCCCTTCAGCCTTAAGAAACTTGGAGACCACAGATCCGTGTCCCTGTAGGTCTAGAGCTGTGACTCCTTAGCTATCCTCATTTCTAAAGTGGATTCGTCTCCACTAACCAAACTGTGAAATTGCTGAGTGTCCCCACTTTACCAAGTTTCAGAAAATGCTTTATATCCGGTATCACGGTCCGCTTACTGTCTACTTCCTGCAGAGCCTTGGTCAGCACCTTACCCTCCTGGCAACACTCAGGCTCTGGTACACGACTACAGACAAGGGGCGGCCACAGGCAGGGGAGCTGGAGGACGGGGACAGCGCACTGTGTGTGCAGGGGACTTGACTGATGGAACTCGGCCTGACAGAGCACCTCCCCCCCAGTCCCCAGAGTCCAGGTCCAGGGGACAGGCCACCTCCCGCAGGATGTGGAATGGCCACAGGAGGCCAGCGATGAGGACTGGAAGGAGGTCAGGGAGGCAAGGGCAGAATCGGGTGGTCAGTGTGGGGAGGGGACTCCCAGAACAAAGGGATGAGAGGTGGTGTGACGGGTGGGGACGGGTCAGGAGGGGCAGGGTGCTGGGGCCTTTCGGGAGCGCCAGCAGGCGTCTCTGTGCCCGTGTCTGTGGGGTGCATGGGTGGCGGCTGGCGCAGAGGGAGGGCTTTGGCCAAGCGGCAGATAGAGGGTTCTGACAGCACCACTCGGTGGACAGAAGGCGAGGGAAGGGCAGGCAAGGGGCCATGCCAGGTGGCTGGCCCGGGGCTGGGCCCCAGGCCCACAAAAAGCCCAGGAGAGGGCCAGGAGGAGCCTCGCTCACCAGAGAGGTGGGCAGAGCTGCTCGGTGACGGAGGACAAGCCTCCCTCGCTGGGGGACACGCCGCCCACCCCCACCCCCCCCACAGGAGCAGAGGTCCTGAGACAGCTGGTGCACGGTGATGTGACACGGCAGTATGTAAACACATCACCTTCACACACTCATGTGCTCTGTCTCAGCTGACCAGTACGGAAGCCACCGGCCACTCGGGGTTATTGACACTGAAATAAAAACCTCATTGGCCATGTCTGAGCAACCAGCCTTGTGTGCTGGCACTGTGTCCGAGGGCGGGGAGGGCGCTCCATCTCTGCAGAGCTCTGGACAGGGCAGGCAGCAGCGCAGGGGTAAGAAGGACCCAGAAAGGAGGGGATGGTCTCGTTCAGAGGATTACAGTGGTGCCAAATAGACCTACTGCCCACCAGGCAGACACCCCATAGCAACCCCACAAGTGTCCCTGAGCTGGGGGTGTGCACACAGGCACCTATGAACCAGCAGAGGGAGGCCAGGCACCCACAAACCAACAGAGGGCAGTCAGGTGGGCACCCAGGCACCCACAAGCCAGCACAGGTCGGCCCAGGCACCCACGAACCAGCAGAGGGCAGCCAGGCACCCACAAGCCAGCAGAGGGCAGTCAGGTAGGCACCCAGGCACCCACGAACCAGCAGAGGGCAGCCAGGCCAGCAACGCGCCTCCGCCTCCTGTGTAATTAGAATCACCTCCTCTGGGGGCGGACAGCAGGGCCCTGGGGCCATCTGTTACGTAAATGTTCCAGCCACGGAGGAGAAAGTGGGTCAGCGAGTGCCAGGGGTGTTCCAGGCTGCGGGCTGTCAACCGCCATCCATCACACGCGCCAGTGAGTGCCAGCTTGCCTCACGTGCCAGGAGCAGGCGTCCCAGGCCTCGCCTCCATGGACTGCTGCAGACAGGAGCAGTCCCAGGAGCCGGTAAGGCCGCCAGGGGCACCCTCGACCCTGAAGAGCCGGCCCCGCACCACAGGGAAGGCAGGACTCTCTATCCTCGGGCTGCCCCGCCAGGCTCAGGACACCCCCAACCTGAGGCCACCCTGCGTGCCAGCCTCGCTCCCGCCCCTGCGGCTGCCAGGGGTGCTTGGCAAGAAGCAGCAGCCGCAGCCCTAGGGTCCCAGCTGGACGCCTGGGTCATCAGAGAGCTCTTCCTGCGCTGGGCGCTCAGAAACTGGTAGATCCTGACAAGAAGCCCTCCCTCCGTCCTCCCCATGCTGGGGACTGAATGCATGACGAGAGGAAGAGAAGCAGATATGGCCCCCGTCAGGCCTGGCAGGGCCCTCTTCTCGCCCCCTGGGAGCCTGTCCAGCAGTGGTTGAAATGCTGCTTTGTGCTGACACCATCCACGACACCTGAGTCCAGGTCTCACCCTGCACCCCCGCCCAGGGCACCCGATTTCTGACGGACACCCTCATCCTGGCTCTCATCTTCAAGTTCTGCTTGGGCCTGAGACTGGGCACACGGCGGGCAGGGTTCCATTTACTCCTCTTTTCTAGTGTCCTTGGTGTGTGCTCAGTCGCTCAGTCGTGTCTGACTCTGCAGCTACATGGATGGCAGCCCACCAGCATGGATGGCAGCCCACCAGGCTCCTCCGTCAGTGGGGTTTTCCAGGCAAGAATACTGGAGTGGGTTGCCATTTCCTCCTCCAGGGGATCTTCCTGGCCCAGGGATCGAACCCATCTCTCCCACAACTCCTGCATTGGCAGGTGGATTCTTCACCACTGAGCCACCTGGGAAGCCCTTTCTAGTATCTTTAGAAAGAAGGTAATGTCATGGACTCAAAGTCTGACTTTTTGCCTAAAGGTTTAGTTCTGTAAATGGCTCTCTGCGTGTGGCTTTAGCTGCCTCTCCCAAATTTTTATATTTATGCTTTTTGTTCACTCATGGGAACGCACTTTCAAATTTCTCTTATGATTTCTTTTTTTGACTCATGAGATATTTTGAAATGTGTCACTACTGAATTTTCAAATATTTGGAGCTTTTCTAGATGGTGTTCTATTGATTTCGAAGTTAATTCCGTTATGGTTGGAGAGCATATCTTGTAATACTGGAGATATGACCAGAATGTGGTCTGTCTCTGGTCTGTGTGCCTGGGCGGGCCATGTCACAGAAAGCCAGTATGACGGCAGCACTCTTCTGTCCCTCACTGCGCAGCGATCTTGACCTGGGTGGAGTGTTCCACAAACTCGGTCAGAGCAAGGATGACTGCGATGCTCTTCTGTCCATTGCTGAGCAGGAATCTTGACCTGCAGGGGGTGTTCCACAGACTCGATTAGAGCATGGATGGTTGTGATGTGATCCCTGTCCATCGCTGAGCAGGGTTCTTGGCATCTGTGACTGTGAGTGTGAGTTCGTCTGTTTCTCCTGCAGTTCTAGCTTTTCTTTGCTTCATGTATTTTAGGCTCCATCATTAGCATCATAACCTTTAGTACTGTTATGTTCTGTGGATGAAGTGACCCCTGGATTACGGCAAGAGATCCTCCTTTATCTCTGGTAATATTCTTGACTCCAAAATTTACTTTGTTATTAACATAGACACCTGACCTTACTAACTACTAGTGTTAGCATGGAGTCTCTTTTCCCATCTCTTATTTTTATTTGTGTCTTTATATTCAAAGTGAGTTTCTTGTGGGCAGCATATAATTGGTCCTTATTTTTTATCTTTTTTGATGATGTGCCTTTTAACTGGGGGTGTTGAGACTGTTCGCTTGACTGTTGCTGTGGAGGACTTTAGTCTATCACCCTACCATCTGTCCTTTGTTCCCTGGGTCCACTTTTCCTCTGCCACGTTTTGGATTAACGGCACACCCGTTATGATTCCACCTCATCTCATCTCCTTTGTTCTCTTACCAGTCATCACTCTGGGTCTTTCCATCCAGGGGGCGGCTTCAGGGCTTGTGCATAGATGCTGGATCTGACTCAGTCTGTGGGCTGCGGCCTCGCTGCCAGACAGGCGCAGGACGACCCCACAGCACAGTGCCTGCCTCTTTCGGCCTCTGCACTGTTACTGCCACATGTCTGTTATAGATCCCACAGCACTTTAACTGCAAGCAGTTAACTCCCTTTTAAAGGGATTTGGATAATGATAAAAATGTCTCTCACGCTCACCTGCGTGGCCATGCTATCATTTTCCTTCTACCGTAAGAATCCCCCCAAGTATCTGGTCAGGCAGGTCTGCTGGGGATGTGTTCTCAGCTCTGGAGCGTCTGGACAGCTTTACGCCGCCATGTCTGGAAGCCCATCTCGTCTGGTGCAGCATCTCAGGTGGACAGGGCTCCCTGCTACCCAACCTGCACACTGTCCGAGGGGAGGGTCTGTTGCAGTCTCCCCTTTGTCCTTTGAAAGGAAAGCCCTCCTCTCGAGCATATTTAAAAGTGCTTCTCTTCGTCACTGGTTTTGATTACAATGTGCTTTGTGTCTTGGGTTCTTGGGGCCTCAGTGAACTTCTTGGATCTGTGGTCTTAGAATGTCCATCAAATTGGGAAAACTGCAGCTGTGTTTTGCAAGCACACTTTCTGCCCTGTGTGGTGCAGGCCCCCCGCAGGCATGCCGGGCCGCAGCCTGGTCCCTAGGCTCACCTCCGAGGCTCTGCTCCTGCCTCGGACTCACTTGCCTGCTCCCTGCATGCCCCTAGGACATCCAGCACACGTGTCATCTCGGCTCTGCCGTGTCACCTCCAGGAACGCAGCCTGGGTGCTCTTCCCTGCCCCCCACATCTCCACCGGACTCACTCGACTTCCTGAACATAGGCTGCAGTCACAGGGACGTCAGTGCCCATGCCTGGGTTGTGTAACTGTCATCCTTTCTGGGTCGAGGGCTGGGCAGGAAAGGTCACCCTGACGCCACATGACGGTGACAAGAGCTCTGGCCATGTGGTCACGGGGTGAGTACCCAGAGGCACCGGGTCACTCCTGGGGGCAGCACAGCCCACACCCCGCCACACAGGGTGAAGGAGACCCCAGTGCTGCTTTGGACGAGCCTGAGGCTTGACCCTGTCTCCAAACCATGTGGCTCCTCCCAACCCAGGATGCGGACCCTCAGTGTGGCTGGGGCACCTCCTCAGGTCAGTCCCAACTGTAAGGAAATTGGCCAAATCGACCCCCATCCAGTGCTCAGGAGACACAAATCCACTTTGACCACTTTGCTTTGCCCCTCTGCTCGGGGACAGGTGTCACCTTGCCCCCTGACGCAAAGCCTGAGCCAGAGTTAAGGAAAGGGTGACTCCAGGGACAAGGCTGGCTGGCGACTGGAAGCCACTGCATGCCCCCCTCAACCAGATCCCACGTTTGCTCTGGCCCCTCCTGTACAGAAAGCCTGTGGCGCCCAGCACAGCTCCCAGCATCACCATCGGGGCCGCCCAGCATGGGGCAGGGACACTCCACGTCTGCGGAGTCTGAGGGAGGGCTTGGGCTGCCCTGCTGTTGGCTCTGCACCCAGGTCGCTGGGGGGCTCCATCCGCCTGTGAGAGCTCCCCTGGTCTTTCTTGATGCCAGGCTGGGAGAACTGGGAGGGGAGGTGGGGCAGGTTCCCTGGGACTGTGATCCCGTGCCCACAGGACATCTCATGCACTCGTGTCCTTCCCTCGAGGACGCCGGGGCTACAGCTGGGTGTGTGCCCAAGGCCGAGGAGTGCATCCAGCACCATTTCCAAGTCCTGCGCTTGCACTGCGGGGGAAGACAGACCGGGGAGCAGAGGGGGAGGGGTCCTCAGCACTGACTGTCTCCCAGAGCAGGGTTTGGGGCTGGGGGAGAGGCTGAGGGGACCCTAGGTGGGCAGATGCAGCCCCACTTTCACCCACAGCTGGTCCTGGCTGCTGAGTCTATCTGAGAGAAAGGCCGTCTGAGGTTGAGGAGCCCACTAAGCCCAGCACATTCCCACACTCAGGACTGGGCGGGTCAGGGTGGAGGGCAGAGTCCCAGTCGTTTCCAAGCAGACCCTAGGCTTTTGTGTGACTGGACTCCTCTCTCGTCACAGGACACACACGGGGAGCGGAGGGCTTGCAGCTGACCCCTACGCTCCTGTCTCCCCTCCGCTGGCCCCGGCTTCCCCACGGGGAAGCCTGCACTCGCCCATGACGACTGCTCCATGTCCAAGGAGGAAGCAGGCCGGAGAGGCACATTCAGAAGTGAGCAGGTAAGGGCCATTCACTGGAACTCCGCCATCGTCACAGTACTGTTCTGTTCCCGTGTGTAAAATGCATTCACTTACATTTCACTTAAAACTCTGGTGCGTTTCAGCAGTCAGCGTCAGGGGGTGGGTGGCTCTGGGTGAACGCCTGAAGCTGCCTTTAGGAGGCCAGCAGGAGGGTGAAGTTACACGCGATACCACACAGATGGTCACCGCAGAGGATGATCCTGTCACTGAGCAGCCACCCCCAACGGGAAGGCACCCGAGAAAGCCTGCTGACAGCCCCTCCAGGGGCACCGCCCGGCGGAGCCACTGTGGCCTCTCCCTGCTGGGAGTGTGTCATACCTCTGGGGATGACAGAGGACATGCGTCAAAGGCCAGTGCCCAGACCAGTGCCAGCTGCTCTCACCCCTGCTCTTTCCTCCACGAATGCATACATGCAAGATGCAGATTGAAATTCGCCTTGTAGGAAACTGGTAATTAATAACTGTTAATTCAACACATATTCCCTGGCCATGACTAAGCTTCAGGCATTTGCTGTCCTAAAAAGAGGAGTAAACAGGGAGGAAGAGCCTGTCAGGAAACCCTTATCCTGACACAGGAGCCAGAGGAACTGGAGGAGGGCTGGGCCCACAGAGGAGGGCTCACCAGGGAAATCCCCTCCCCCAGTGTGGGGCCCCCTGAGAGGCAGTCCCCGGTCAGCATGAGACCCCAGGCAGCAACTGGGGCTGGGCACACTCCTGCGGAAGCACTGCAAAGGACTGTTGACCGCAATCCCAGAATGCCCCCGATGCAGCGGCTACACAGGCTGTCCCATCCCAGGAAAGGGGTGGAGCTATGAGGTTCAAGCTGGGAAACGAGATCCCCCCACGGGCATCCCAGGGCTCCCTGCTGGCCCAGGGCTCACCTGGCCTCCTGTGGTGGCAGCACCGACGCTAACAGAGCATCTGTGGCGGCAGAACAAGGAGGCATCGGCACTGAGCAAGGTGCGTGTGCCGCCCCTTGGGACCTGACTCAAGAAACCCAGGTGGTTCCAGAGGCTGCAGTTACGGTTCTCCGGACTCCTCTCGAGCAAAGCCGTGTTCAGGAGCCACTGGTCCTAATTCCCATCCAACTCTCCCCTCCTTCCATCTGCCAGGAATTCTGGGAGGCTGCCAGCAACAGGAACCAACTAGCCACAGAACCCAGGGCCTGCTCTTCTCCTTTGTGAAAGAAATCACCAGGGGCAGTGAGCTGGGAGCTGGGTGGTAGGTGAGGCAGTGGGGGCAATGCCTCCTTCCATGAGCAGAACCTATTAGTTACACATATAACATGATACCTAGGTAATCACTGAAGAGCTGCAAAGGGGATACTCAAGAACACTATCGATAAATCAAAATAGAATCATTAAAAATGCTGGGTTACCCACAGGAAGGCAGGAGATAAGGAAACAGAGAAACAAACAGGGAGAACAAACAGAAAACAAAAAATAAAATAGCTAACTTAAGTTCTAACCTCTCAATAACTACATTAAATGTAAATAGTCTAAAGTGAAAGTGAAGTCGCTCAGTCGTGTCCGACTCTTTGCGACCCTGTGGACTGAAGCCCACCAGGCTCCTCCGTCCATGGGATTTTCCAGGCAAGAGTACTGGAGTGGGGTGCCATTTCCTTCTCCAGGGGACCTTCCTGGCCCAAGAATCAAACCCGGGTCCCCTGCATTATAGGCAGATGCTTTTACCGTCTGAGCCACCAGGGAAGTCCAAATAGTCTAAATTTACCAATAAAGAAAACAGAATGGCAGAGAGAACTAAGAAAAATGAGTCACTTGTAAGCTTTCAATAAAAAATTCATTCACTTCAGTTGCTGCTGCTGCTGCTAAGTCACTCCAGTCATGTCCGACTCTGTGCAACCCCATAAATAGCAGCCCACCAGGCTCCGCCGTCCCCGGGATTCTCCAGGCAAGAACACTGGAGCAGGTTGCCATTTCCTTCTCCAATGCATGAAAATGAAAAGTGAAAGTGAAGTCGCTCAGTCGTGTCCGACTCTTAGCAACCCCGCGAACTGCAGCCTACCAGGCTCCTCCGTCCATGGGATTTTCCAGGCAGGAGTACTGGAGTGGGGTGCCACTGCCTTACAAAGATGCAAACAGACTGAAAATAAACTCATGGGAAAGATGTGTTGTGCAACCACTAACCAGAGGAGAGCAGGAGTGGCTATATGAGTGTCAGATAAAACTGGGTCCAGAGCACTGAAAATCATCAAAGGTGGAGAGAGGCACTGTGTAATGATGAGTCCGTCCATGAGGAAGCACAGCGAGCAGCCCTCATAGCATATGAATCAAACGCTAGGATGGTAAAATATGTGAAGCACAAACTGACAGAACTGAAAGGAAAACTGGAAATTCACGGTTACAGCTGAAGATTTCAGTACCACCTCAACAGCTGAAAGAACAGCTGCGTGGAAATCGGTAGGGACACGGAACTCACAACACCATCAATCAACCGGACCCAGTCAACATCCACAGCACGTCTGGGACCAGCAGGACACACAGAACACACACCAGTGCAGAACACACTCTGGCCAGAAAACAAACCTCAGCAGATTTAAAAGGATCGAAATCATATGGTATGTTCTCAGATCACAAAGGAATCCAACGAGAAATCAAGCACAGAAATAACAGAAAAATCTCCAAGCACACAAAAACTAAAACAATACCCACTGAAGTAATCCTTGGGTCAAAGAGTCAGTCTCAAGGATTAAAAACATGTCGACCTGAATGTATCGTGTGTGTGTGTGTGTGTGTGTGTGTGTGTGTGTGTGTGTGTGTCACTCAGTTGTGTCTGACTCTTTCCAATCCTGTGGACTGTAGGCCACCAGGCTCCTCTGTCCATGGAATTCTCTAGGCATTACTGGAGTGGATACCCATTCCCTGCCCCAGGGGTCTTCCTGACCTAGGGATTGAACCTGGGTCTCCTGCATTACAGGCAGATTCTTTACTGTCTGAACTATCAGGGAAGCCCGTATTGTGTATGCCTGAATAAAATACATATACCTGAAAAAATACAATGTACCAAAATTTGTAAAACACAAAGCAGCGCCTAGAGGGAAATTTATGGCACAAAATACATTTCAGAAAAAAAGAAAAAATCTTAAATAAATAATCTAAGCTCTCATTTTAATAGTCTAGAATAAAAACAAAATAAACCCAAGTAAACAGAAGGAAGGAAATAATACAGAAATAATTAAAACTGGAAACAGGGATACTAAAGAAAATCAATAAAATAAAGAGCTGATCCTTTTAAAAGGTTACTAAGATTGACAGACTTCTAGGGTGACTGAGGAAAAAAGAAGACAAGATGAAACACCGTTATAAGGAGTGAAACGGAAGCTCTAGCTAAGAGCCCCGCAAACATCAAAGGGCTAACAAAGCGCCAGGGACAAGGCCACAGGACAGACTGGCTCAGGTTAACTGGCTGCTCTTTGAGAAAGGCAGACTGGCGCAACTCACCTAGCATGAAACAGATCATCTGAATAGCCCTACCTAGCAGCTGAGGAAACTGGCTTCATAACCTTGAAAGCCTCCTGAAAGACACCTCTGAATTCAAAGCATTTCACTGGAGATTTTACCAACGGTTTCAAGAGTGAATCCCAGTTCTACAAAATCTACTTCAGAAAACAGAGGAGAAGAGAAACATTTCCCAATCCACTTGATGAAGCTAGCATGAGCCTGGCACAAAAATCAGTCCAAAAGATGGTACAGGGGGCAGTGCCAAAGGAGAAAAGTGCCCTCAGATAAGCTGGTGTAAAAATCATAAAGACTGTGGTAAACAGAACTGATCAATACGCAGAAAGAAATACACATTACCATTCTTCCAGTGACTCAAGGCTGGTACAGTATTCAAAAACCAACTTGTGAAATTAATCATATCAACAAACTAGAGAAGAAATATCACCTGATCATATGCAAAAAGGCACTTGACAAAATTCAACACCCACTCGTGATAAAAACTCTCAGTAAAAAATACAGGAATAGAAGGGAACTTCCTCAACTCGATAAACAGCATCTCCAAAGACCTGTGTCCAACATCACACTTGGGGTTGAATCATCTCACTTAGAACAGGGCACGGATGTCTCCTCTCCTCTCCCCACTGTGACTTACACAGTCTACGGGGTTCAGCCAGTACCGCAAGGCAGAAAAGGTGATGAGAGGAAACTGATCAGAAGGAAAAAAATAAAGCTGTTCCAATGCCTGGTGGCTCAGACGGTAAAGAATCAGCCTGCAAATGCGGGAAACCTGGGTTCAATCCCTGGGTTGGGAAGATCCCTTGGAGAAGGGAACGGCAACCCCACTTCAGTATTCTTGCCGGGAGAATTCCATGGACAGAGGAGCCTGGAGGGCTATAGTCCATTGTGTCACAAAAGAGTCAGACACAACTGAGCAAATAACACACACACACACACACACACACACACACACACACACACAGGTGTTAATCTAGCAAAACATGTGTAGGACTTATATGCTAAGAACTACAAAATGCTGATGAAAGAAATTAAAGATTTAAATATAGAATGTGTTTACAGATCACAAGACTCATCACAGTAAAGATGACAGTTCTCTCTGAGATGACGTACGACTTTAACATAATTCCTATTAAAACTCCAGCAAGAATTTCATAGATACAGACAAGCCACTGTAAAATTTATATGGAAAGGCAAAGGAGCTAGAATAGTTAAAACAATTCTGACAAAGGAAAATAAAGTAGGAGGAGTCGGTTTCCTCAACAGCTGCCAGGATCAAGGCTGTGGTATCAGCAGGGGGAATCAAAGGAGCAGGGACAGAGCACAGAATCCAGAAAGAGGCCCACACAGATGTGCACGGCTGATGTCTAATGAAGATGGAGTTTAATGGAGGAAAGACAGCTCTTCAACATGCAGGGCTAGAGCAACTGAACACTGGAGGCAAAATGGACTCTGACTTAGAAGTCATCCCTTGCATAAAAATCAACTCAAAATAGAAAATTGATTTAAATGGAAAATATAAAGCTATAAAACTTTTAGAAAAAAAAGAAAAAATGCTGGGGGTCCCGGGTAAGGCAGAATTCTTAGACTTGACACTAACAGCATGATACACGAAAGGGAAGCCTGATAAATGAGATGTGTCAAACTAAAGACCTTTGTTTGCCAAAGAATATGTTAGGAGGATGAAGAGACAAGCCACAGACGGGGGAGAATATTTGCAAGCTGCATGTCTGACACGAAACTAGTTTAAAGCATATGCAGGGAGCAGACACGACAGTGGAAAACAAGCAGTCCAGTTGGAAAATGGGCAAAAGGCACGGACATTTCACCAAAGAGGATTGTAGGTGACAAACAAGCATGTGAGATGTTCGTGTCATTAACCACCAGGGAGATGCCAATTACTGCCCAGGAGGAACCACCATTCACCCGTCACTGTGGCTAAATAGACGGCAGTGGCCACGCCAGCCGGGTGAATGGCGTGGGTGTGGAGCCATCGGCAGCCCACGAAAGTGCTGTGGGGAGCGGCCTGGCCACCTGGAACAGTAAACATGCCTCTACCACTCGAGCTGGGATTTAGTAGAGAGCAGGGAAGACCCGTGTCCTCACCAAAGCCTAAATGTGAGTTCATGGTATTAGTAATTGCCCAAAGCAGGACCCAGCACCTAATCCAGTGTTTGGTGCGACAGTCATGGGGCATCCCTGCAGCGGACTGAGACCGCACATGGAACCTGTTCCTCCAGGAGGTGGCACCAACTGCCCCATGCCCTCGGCACCAGGGGGCGGGGGGCTGGGAGAATTATGCTGTGTGAAAAAGGCCAGTCCCCAAGGTCACACGCTGTGCAATTCCACTGACTCAACATGGCTGAAATGAAAAAATTAGAGAAATGAGCAGCTCACAGCTTGCCTTGGTTCCTACTCTGCCGTCCTTCCCTAGCCTCAGGGTCTCCCTTCCTGTGACAGGCTGACTCCAGCCAGCCCGGCCAGGGCCTTCCCCAAAGGGTGCTCCCTGCAGGCCCTCACCTGCACCCGTGACTGTCAGCAACTGCCTCCCGTGCCTCGGCCCCCGCAGCCCTGGCCTGCTGGTGGAGGACACGCTTCTCTCTGACATTCAGCGCGGAACCCTCTGCTCCCAGCTCCAGTCCAGGCTGCCGTGAGCAGGAGCCCACGCAGTGCTCACTCGAAGGTGGATGATGCAGACGGTGGATGCTGAGTCCAGCCCATTTCTAGGCCTCACAGGACGTTCTGGAACAGAACTTGGCGATTTCTGAACTCTGAACTGGTGTGTGTGGGTATCCAAGATGGTGTTTCCTTCCCTCCCGTCTGCTCCCTCATTCTTTCACTTGCTCACCAGGGCTCTGTTGGGTAATGGGTGGGAGCTTCCTGAGGACACAGGTGGGGAGGGCAGGACAAGGCCGTGCCTCCAGGACACTGCCCTTCACTGGACGTGACTGACGACGATCATCTCTGAGGCTTGGCTTTGTCTTTTCATATCTTAACAAGTTCTTCCAGGCAGCAAATACTTCTAACTGTGATGAAGCACAAGTTCTCAATTTTATCTTTTTATGACTTTTAACACTTTTATATTTTATGAATGAGTGCTTTTCTCTTGTATCTTCTCCTAAATAGGTTATAGTTTTAGATTTTGCATTTAGAGATTTGATCCATTTTGAGTTAATTTTATGTAAGATGTAAAGTTTGCTGAGGTTCTTTTTTCTTTGTTTTATGCATCGTCCATTTGCTTCTACACCACTTTTTGAAAAGACCGTCCTTTCTGTAATAAACTGCTTTATTATCTTTGTCAAAATCAGTTGTCCACATGTGTGTGGTGTATTCCGAGCTGTATCCTGTTTATGTAAATGCCGACATACCCACCAGCACCACCGTGTCTGGATAACTGTAGCATTATGTCGACTTAAAGTTACTCCAATTTCAATCTTTTTCAAAACTTTCTTGGTTCCATGAGTTCATTTGTGTTTTCACAAATTTAAAAATCGTCTTGCATGCATCTACACATATCCTGATAGGTATCTGACCGGAGAGGCATTACACCTTCAGACCCCCTGGGAGGTCCGAGCTCTGCAACGTTGAGAGTCCCTGCTGTGAACATGGAGGGCTCGGCCTCAGGTCTTTGATTCCTCTCATCAGTATTTTCTAGTTTTCAGCATATAAATCCTGTGCATATTTTTTAAGACATATAGCAAGTATCTAACCTTTTGGAGTTCTTGTAAGTGGTGCATCTTGAGCTCTGGTTTCTGGTTGTTCACTGGTGGTGTATAGAATAGCACTGACTTCTGTATGTAGGCCCTGCATTCTTAACAAGTGAACTTGTTCATTACCATTAGTTTCCAGAACCGGAGAGGCATTACACCCTCAGACCCCCTGGGAGGTCCGAGCTCTGCAACGTTGAGAGTCCCTGCTGTGAACATGGAGGGCTCGGCCTCAGGTCTTTGATTCCTCTCATCAGTATTTTCTAGTTTTCAGCATATAAATCCTGTGCATATTTTTTAAGACATATAGCAAGTATCTAACCTTTTGGAGTTCTTGTAAGTGGTGCATCTTGAGCTCTGGTTTCTGGTTGTTCACTGGTGGTGTATAGAATAGCACTGACTTCTGTATGTAGGCCCTGCATTCTTAACAAGTGAACTTGTTCATTACCATTAGTTTCCAGAGTTTTTTGGTAGCATAATGGAATTTACAAGGTAGACAACAGTGTTACTTACAAACAGGGACTGTTTCTTCCTTTCTGATCTGTATGTGTTTTCCTTTCTTGTCACGCTGAATAGGCTAGAACTTGCGTCCTCTGTTCACAGGTGTGGTGAGAGCAGACATCCTCTCTTTGTGATTTTAGGGGAGGCACCAGTCTTTCACCACTAACTCTGAAGTGAGTTGGTATTGATAGTCATTTCTCACTCCAGCATTCCAGAACCCAAACCTCTTCAGATCCCTTATACTGACTCAATGGGCAAAATCTGTTTATAACCAGTAATATATAGTAACAATGGCACCCCACTCCAGTACTCTTGCCTGGAAAATCCCATGGACGGAGGAGCCTGGTGGAGTGCCATCCATGGGGTTGAGAAGAGTCGGACACAACTGAGTGACTTCATTTTCACTCTCACGCATTTAGAAGGAAATGGCAACCCGCTCTAGTGTTCTTGCCTGGAGAATCCCAGGGACGGAGGAGCCTGGTGGGCTGCCGTCTATGGGGTCACACAGAGTCGGACACGACTGAAGCGACTTAGCAGCAGCAGCAGCAGCAGCAGCAGTATATAGTGAAATTCTGAAGAAACAAATTTTCCAGTTCTTCTTTTTTAGAAGAATATTTGAAGCAAAAGAATCCTAGCACTGTAACGCCATCCTCAGGTGACGTGTAGCAGTGACAGCAGAAGCAGCAGCCAGTGTGCCCCGTCCTAACACGGGCCAGTCCGGCCGTCTCTCATGTATGAGCCCCACGAAACGGGGTGGCCACGAACTGGTCCAGAGTGCAGGCTCCACACTGCCAGCCTGGGCACTACTGACGCTCGTCAGACATAAACCGAGTCCGTTTCAGATATGAGGGGAAGAGATCGAGTCGGAATTCGGGGGGGTGTATTCCGAGTCCTGAGGCATGCTCTGGGGGCGGAGGGTCAGAGATTTGGATGTTAAAGCAGAGGCCGTTCACGGCAGCCCGCAGTCCCCAGTAGGGGAATTCTCACCCAGAGACGGAGCTGCCCGAGTCCCGCCTGCCAGGCGCCAGCCGAGGCCTGCGTGGCTGCTGTGAGTGCTCGGTGCTCTGCCGGTCTAGTGAGCTGTGCTCCGCCTCAGGCTGCGCCCAGGGCCTCAGCTGTACTGGGGAGACCGTGGAGGGACCTGGGTGGGGGTGGGCACAGACCTGATTTGTCCTGTTTAACAGCTCACTGCCGTGTCAAGCTGCTCGAGGCCGGGACAGCACAGACCCACCGAGCTTCTTGGCTGCTCTCTGTCCCTGGAGGCTCACAGCGCAGAGCTCATCCTTGAGGCTGCAGAGGAGGGAGGTTTCTGCAGGAAAATGTTCTTTCTGGTCTCAGTTAACGTTGGAAAGATGTTCAGGCCGACGCAACCGGACTGCACACAGTCTGCCAGCTCATCACTCAAGTGTCCAGAGAGACAAAGGCGTCAGGCTGGGCCGCATGCTCACCGCTGTCCCTGCTCTAGAGGCCATGGAGCAGGGTCTCTCCTCTTCCAGGAAGGTGTGGACCTCACCCACAATGCCCACACTCCCGTCCTGCATCTGGGGAAGTGCCCAGGGACCAGGATGTCACCTACATCAGGTTGCATGGCTCACATACGTTCCAATCACATCAGATGCTGATCACATCTGCCGCGGGGAGAGCAGACTCCCTAGGCCCTGCCTCTGGTCCTGTGGTGAGGCCTGCATGTGGACTTGACTCTCCTGAGGCCGTGGCTATAGGAGCCCAGCATCTCCGAGTGCCTGGCACTGCACACAGCAGGTGCTTGGTCTGTCCCCACATTTTACCTGCCCCTCGACTCTCTGGCCACAGCTGGGTCTTCCCGACCATGGCAGGGTCTTCAGTCTAATGCTCAGTGTCCAGCTGGGGCCTGTGCTGGGGATGCAGAATCAGGAGGCAGTCACTGCCCTCAAGGGGGTCAGTCTAGGGACAAACAGCCTGCAGACTGGACAGCTGGCTGTCCCAAAGGCTGAGTCCATGTTCGGTCCCCATCACCCCCCCTCGGCCATCCGTTCCAGTCGTTCAGAGAGCAGAAAGGATCTCTTCTGGGACGATGAGCAGGAGGGTTGTCGTGGGCTCTGGGCCAGGAGATGTGAGGGTCGAGAAGCTGGGGCAGGTTCCCATGTTTCTTCTGCCCCGGGGGCCTGGGGGCCTCCCTCCTATCTGTGCCCTGGACAGGGCTGTCTGAGACCCCAGAGCCAGGGGTGGGCAGGCTGAGCTGGGAGAAGTAGCCAACGAGGGCAGGAGCGTGCAAAGCCAAGGCTGTGCGTCTGCTAGACTTGGTGCTCCGCAGGCCTGGGTCCACCCTCAGCTTGAGGTTTCTGATGTTCTGTGACCTGGCTCAGCGCATCAGATGGAGGCCAGTGGGAGAGGACTGGATAGGGGGGTGAGGGAAGGGAACAGAGCCATGCTTATTGACCCCACCATCCAGCAACAGGTCTCTGCACGTGTGTGTGTGTGTGTGTGTGTGTGTGTGTGTGTGTGCACCCAGGACCTCACAAACAGCTGGGCGCAGAGCACAGCACCTAGAGGGGCAGCCAAGGTGGAGTCCTTGTAGCCTCAGAGGGGTGCACAGCCACGGTCACCCAGGCCGCTGGGCCCTGGCCGGGGAGCCAGTCCTCCCATGGGCTGGCCACGTGTGTGCTGCAAGCCAGCAGTTCCAGCCTCTGCTCAGCTAGAGATTCTGAGTCGAAGAGCAAACCGGTTGTAACACGGGACGACTACCAATCACGATGCTGCACCTCGGCGAGGTCCTCTCCTGGGACAGACGAGGACTCACTGTGGGGACTCACTGTGGGGGACTCACTGTGGGGAGCTGGGTCACAGGATCAACACATCAAACAATCAAACGAACACTAACCAGCGATACCTAAAGCTGATACCGCGTTTACTGTGTGCCAGGCACAGTCCTTCCGCAGCCCCACCGGGAGGGGCCCCTCCCTCCATTTCACAGACCGGCTAGGAGGGTGGGGTTGGGGGCAGGGGGCCAGGATGAGCTGGGCAGTGAAGAACTGGGACTCAGGCCCCAGGCAGGTGCTGGGAGGCACCGGCAGCACAGGGACAGAAGACATCCTCAGGACGTTGGGAGCATCTACCCAAACAAGGAAAGCCCTGGTCTTGAGCTTGTGCCCTGGGGCACAGAGCTCTTAATTCCAGCTTTCATTACAATGCAGGGACACTGATGGTTATTTATATCAATAAAAATGTGGGAATCGGGGAATAATTTTAGATAAACGTAACAAAAGAAAGGATGTAGCTCTGTTAGTGTGAAAAGCAAAGGAGGCCAAGGGCAACTGAGCTCTTGAGATTTTTAAGGAGAATGAAACCCAATAGTTATGAAGGAAAAAGCTGGGTGCAGGGCAGGCTGGTCGACACCACAAGGTGAGACCAAGGCATGGCCTCATTCCTGAGAGGAACAGCCTCCTCTACTTAGGAACCAGGGGCTCAAAGAGAGCCCCTGACCCCTCCCCAGGGTTGCTATCTGGGCAGAAGGTGGGCTGACCAGCCCATGACTTGCCCAGAAAGCATCCCCAGAACCCTGTCTCCTCTCCAGGCTCCGAGAAGGCAGGGCATGTCCTGGGGGGGCTGCCTCCCCACTAGTCACACAAGGAGGTCGGCCTCCCTGGGCTGCAGGATTGCCCCACCCAGGATCCCATCAGGACCCTAAGGAGCAGGTGAGGAGAGTGGGAGCAAACCTTGCTTCCTTGGAGCAGGGAGCCCGCAGACCCTGCTGAGAGGCAGAGGTCTCCGGGGGAGAAGAAGGGACCAGAAATGTGAGGACTCGGCCCCCACTCACCCCCTGCTCTGGGAGCTGGGCCCTCTCCTGGGTGAGGGAGCCTTAGGTGCTAACTGGGATCCCCCAATCGAAAGGGTGGCTTCTGTTTCCTAAAAAGACCCAGGGTCACCCGGGCTTCAGATGAGAGCTGTGCATGGGCAGAATCGCCAACTGTGAGTCCCTGCCCCCAACACTGATGCTCCGGCTGGGATTAATACCCTGACTTTAATCCTCGGATGCCCGTTAATCCTTCATCTCGGCACAGCCCGCATGGTCCTTTCCCTGCAACGGCTGGCTTGTTCTCCTTTGAGCTGAACGGGGGACGCAATGGCAGGCGCGTGTGCTGGGGTGGGGGGGGGAGCCTCTGTTCCTGCCTCCCAAACACAAAAGCAGATCTATAAAGCCAAGTCCACAGACAGCACGGGCAACCCCACAGAGCCCCCCACAAGGGGTACACACTGGGCTCTGCTCTGCTGAGAGGAAGTGGGTCACACAAGCTTCGGGAGACAAGGGCCCCTAAGCAGCAGGACCTGAGGGAGGGACTCATGGTGCTGCTCGAGCAGACCCCACCCCCATCCACCTGGGTGCGGACAGGACGCGGCCCCCTGGTTTGGCACCGCTCACCCGTTTCCTCAGCTCCAGGCCGGGTCTGTGTGTCTGGGGGCTGCACTCGGGGGACGGGCAGGGGATGAGGACAGGGTGATGTTCTGGGCCCAGGTGGTCAGCTGGCCAGACTTCTGGAGGCAGCCACATGGACACGGCCAGGGGACAGGGCCTGGCTCCCTCCCTCCCCACCAGCCGGGCTCAGGCAGAGGGTCCCCGACCCCATGGCATCACCCACAGGCCCCAGGACACTGCCTCAGAGGCTGTGTGGTGCTTAAACCTCAAAAAGTGGAAGAAACATGTTTCTCAGTCACCAGAACCCGACTGTAACAAGAGTGAATCCTTTTAAAACCAAGTACGAAGAATGGAATCAAAAGTCCGACCACAGGGCAGGGCACTACCCCTGCTGAGGTGCGAGCATGGCAGGGTGGCTGTGGGCAGCCCCTCGTGGGGACACAGGACTGGGGGCCGGGAAAGCCCTGCCTCAGAGCAGCACTGAGCCCCTGCCTGGGGTCAGTCCAGGGACACACAGGCCCTTCTGCATACATCTCTCAGACAGCGTGTGCCCTCCTGGCTTGAGGTTAAAAGCAGGGTGGTTTAAAGGCTACAGAACACACAAACCTCAAATCACAGCTGGATTCCAGACCCGCCAGTCCCAGAGAAATGGAAACCCACTCCAGTATTCTTGCCTGGAGAATTCCATGGACAGAAGAGCCTGGCAAACTACAGTCCAGGGGGTCACAAGTGTCGGACACAACTTAGCGACTAAACAACCACCACCAACCCAGACAAGGAACAGCTTTGCTCAGGGCTCAGCCCCAGTGCCCAGCAAGCACTGAGGGGGCACCTCCATCCCCAAGGACCCTGCGAGGGTCTGAGTGCTGACGAGGCAGGTCAGTGCTCTGTGGCTCCTCCTGCTGAACGGGGGTCCAGGCCACGAGTGTGGCCACAGGAGGTCGACCCTGCCGTCCCTGGGCAGCGGCCTCCTGCTTGGGGTGAGGGCCGGGCTCATCCGCACGGGGATGATGCCAGGCTGCCCTCCTGACCCACCCGCTCCTGGGACGTTGCTCGGCGTGTGCCACCCTGGTCCCTGACACCTGCGAGCTTGTGGAAACTGGGCCCCGGGCTGTTTCTGAGTTTCAGCTACACCTGGCCGCCAGGCTTGCAGGCTGAGCCCCTCAGACAAACTACAGTCCAGGGGGTCACAAGTGTCGGACACAACTTAGCGACTAAACAACCACCACCAACCCAGACAAGGAACAGCTTTGCTCAGGGCTCAGCCCCAGTGCCCAGCAAGCACTGAGGGGGCACCTCCATCCCCAAGGACCCTGCGAGGGTCTGAGTGCTGACGAGGCAGGTCAGTGCTCTGTGGCTCCTCCTGCTGAACGGGGGTCCAGGCCACGAGTGTGGCCACAGGAGGTCGACCCTGCCGTCCCCGGGCAGCGGCCTCCTGCTTGGGGTGAGGGCCGGGCTCATCCGCACGGGGATGATGCCAGGCTGCCCTCCTGACCCACCCGCTCCTGGGACGTTGCTCGGCGTGTGCCACCCTGGTCCCTGACACCTGCGAGCTTGTGGAAACTGGGCCCCGGGCTGTTTCTGAGTTTCAGCTACACCTGGCCGCCAGGCTTGCAGGCTGAGCCCCTCAGTGCCTTCTGGGCCGCATGCCCGCAGGGGCCATCCCTAGACAAGACCCTTCCAAGCCGTCACACGTCTCTGAACCGTTCAGCTCACTGCCTCGGTGCAGACGTCAGCGTTTGGTCCGGATGCCTGGTGGACCCATGCCTGTTCCTGAGCAGTGTGTCTGCTCCTGCTGACCAAAAACCACCGTTCCTACAGGCCCATCTCTCCCAAGCCTGCCTGCCCCTCCGCTCCTGTCACAGGTTCACACTCCGCCCGGCAGTGTGCTTCCACAGAGCCTTCTTTCCCTTCCCTCTCCTGCCTTCTTCTGGATCATTCTGAACAATACCCCCAGCCCGCACCTCGGGGTGAGGGGAGCGAGCCCAGCCTCGGCCCTGCCGCTGGTCCCCCTGGCCCTGGCTCCTGATTGGGTTCCCAGGGTCACCCTCTGCAGCCTGGGCTCTGCCTGGGCGGCGGGCCGGCCGCCCTCCTCCACAGGGTCTCCTCTGGCTCTGCACTGTGGGAGCAGCTCTCTATGCAGGAAGGGCACAGATGGAGTAGACCCCATGTCACTCCAGGTGAGAGGGACCCCACTGCCAGGTCACACTCGGGAGCAGGACACACGCGGGGGCAGGACACACTTGGGGAACATGACACACTCGGGGAGCAGGACACACACGGGGAGCAGGACACACTCGAGGAGCAGAATACATGTGGAAGCAGGACACATGTGGCAGCAGGATACACTCGGGGAGCGGGACACACACAGGAGCAGGACACATGTGGGAGCAGGACACACTCGGGGACCATGACACATTTGGGGAGCAGGACACACTTGGGGAGCAGGACACACGCAGGAGCAGGAAACATGCGGCAGCAGGACACACTTGGGGAACATGACACACTCGGAAGCAGGACACATGCGGGAGCAGGACACACTCGGGGAACATGACAAGGGGGGGGCAGACGCCTCAGGCCCCCGTCAACTGACATGCAGCGCTGCAGACCCAAGCAGCCTCCTCTCAGCTGTGGCTGTGCTTGGGCTGGGTCCCTTCAGGACCGTCCGGAAGATGTGGCCTGCGAATCCTCTCCTCTTCTCTGTTTCCTCCTCTGTGGTCAGGAGCTTCCAGATGCTGCCCCGGGAGTCAGTTGCACAGGAGCTGAGCCTCGACTGAGCCCCGTGCTGCCCGAGAGGAGCGAGCCTGACAGTGGGCCTCTCACCTGGGCAGTGAGATGAATGGAAGGACCCAGACCTGAGACTACGTAGAGGATGTAGCTGGTCCCTCAGCAGAGCGGGCACTTGCCACCATGCATGGGAGGTGACTGTTATTATCTCTCTCTCTCGATATCTCACCCCAAATCAGGTGCAGACAAATGAAAAGACCAAGCCCCTAACCAACTGGCTGTGGGGAACTTCACCCAGAGGACTCGCTGGCTGGGGGGATGGGCCTCACTCTGCCAGGTGCTGTCAGGCCCTGCAGGGAGAGCCCGCAGGGCATGGGGGCGCCTCCTGAGAGAGCCCGCAGGGTGCTGGGGCACTGTGCAATGCCAGCAGAGGTGCACCCACAGGTGGCTGCATGCCTCTTTGCTGCCAAATCAGCCTGACTGTTCGTTACAGGAAAAAATGGAAAATGTGTGTAATGCAAACCACCAGTAACATCATCCCCAGAAAGACCACCAAAGAGAGTCGGGTGTTCTGAAGTCGATCTACTCAGACATCTTTCCAGTAGGCATGTATCATATTTTTAACAAAAATAGGACCAAGCCACCCATGATTGTTCTTTTTCCCCACTTAACATTACACATGAAATATTTTTCTATGTTGCTATATGAAAATCTTCACAGCAGGGGTCAAATTTCCCATGGTATCAAACTGTAAGCATAAGATTTTGTGCATTTAATTTTATGCATTTTAATGCATAAGGATATAGTCAGCGGCAAGGACTCTATGCTCTGCGTCCCTGAATCATTATCTTAAACAATGCTTTCATAGTAATCTTTGGGCAGACCTGTCTCTGTCATCTTTTATCAACTTGGAACATTTCTTTATAGAAGGAAGGTCAAGGATAGGTGCTTGAGGCTCTGGTGTGGGTGACAAACGAGCCTACCAGCAACACTCCCGAGATGAAGGGCCCTTCTCTATGCTCCGGCCCACCCTGGGGAGCCTGTTAGCGGTGCCACTGAGCTCCAGGACCTGGGGATGCCAGTGCCAGAGGCTGGGCAGGGGTGGGGGAGACTAGGAGCCCTGTGGTGTGCCATCCATGTTGGCTCACCCAGTGCCAGCAGCTCCGTGAGGGCCAGAGAGAGCCGTCCTGTCACTTGGTTCACTCACGGTCGGAGGGCACGGGACACTAGGGGCCCCTCTTGGTCACTGGAAGGCATGGAAAGGACTGGGCACTGGCCTTTGGGTCTGGAGGGAGTGCAAGATGAGCGAGTGGCCACAGTGAGGCTTGCAGAGTCGGGGGTCACAGCAAGTGGAGGAGCTGCCAGGGAGCCTGCCTGCCTTTGTGCAGGGGGGCAGGGGCTGGCCGGTGCCGAGTCTTTGAAGATGTGACATGGAAATGAACAGCGAGCAGAGGGCATGAAGAACCAGAGTCGTGGTTGAAGAGGAGGTGAGGGCTCGGGGACACAAAGGAAGCCAGAGGCCCAGCCAGGACGTCAGGGAGCTAGGGATGGTGGCACCCAGGGTGTGGGGTTGGATGCACCTGGGCAGACATGGTCAGGACAGGATGGCCCTGCCAGCTGTGCCTGCCTTGCCAATGGGAGCAGCTGGAAAACACTGGGGGAGGCAGAGAGGCCAGTGGGGACCCCTTGACTCCTGTAGTTGCCAAGCTGCAGCCCAGCCTGGGGGTGCTCCTGGTCTGTCCTCCACGGAGTCCCCAAGAACCCTGGTCAGATGGTCAGTTTACGTAACCAGCCTTGCTCCTGACCACAGCCCAGGATGTGTCAGCCGTGTGGAAGAAGCCTTCCATCGACTCAGAGCTGCCTCCTGAGTTGGTCCCTGACTCTCCTGCAAACAGGTACCTGGAAGCTGAAACGTTTACACCTTCCTCGGTACAAAGCAAAGATCAGTACAACTCTGTGCAGGCACCACAGAATTAAACATGCTGAGCTGCAAGTGAAAAAGCAAAACAAAGCCAGGCAGACAAGATCTGGGCAGCAAGAGAGAAGCTGGAGGGGACCACAATGAAGGAAAATTTCAGAAAGTCAGGCCCAAGTTTTGTGACATTTTAAAGACACAGGTGTTTTTCTGACTGGAGGCAGGCTGACTTGGAACCTATATGATGTGTTATGTCATGAATTTGGGTTAACAAATCACAGCTGAAAACAGGTCCTCAGTGGCCGGCTTGTGACCCTGGGTAAACCAGGTGCCCAGCCTGGAATGTACTCTTCAGGCTTCAGCAATGCCCTTGCAAACTTAAGCGCGTGGGCGAATAAACCAGAACTGGCCCAGAGAGGACCACGGCTGAAGCTGAGCAAGAAACCTCGAAGGCTTTCTCTACAGGTGACACACTGAGGTCAGAGACGGCCAGTGCCGCAGGCTTGGGACCCGTGAGGCCCTGAGATGTGTATAAGAGACAGCACACGTGGGGAGCATGACACGCGGGGAACTGGGCACATGCAGGGAACTGGACACATGCGGGGAACTGGACACACGCGGGAGCAGGACACACGAGGGAGCAGGACACACACAGGGAACTGGACACACGCAGGGAGGTTCCTGCGGCTGGGCTCCGCACCTGACCCGCAGGGTCCTCAGCTGGGCTCATGAGCGCATTGGCTCGGCTGTGACCCACCTGGCTGTGGCCGCCAGCACTGCCAAGTCTGCCCTTCAGCACCCTCGGCTCTCATACTCACGTTGGCACCAATGGCCCCTGAAAGGCTCCGTGGATCACAGACATAGCTTGGTGTTCCTCACTCAGGTGGTGGGGCTGGAGGAGGTGAGACTCTGCCTTTCCAGGTTCTTGGGGGGTATCCAGGGTCCAGGAACCTCCCGGAAAAGTACTGGCGGGCACCATCCACTAGAATAGTGTGGTCATGCTCCGAAGAAGGAGCTGGTCCTTACTGCGGGACTGCCTGGCACACCAGCTTTGCCCCTGCCCGTCCTCAGACCCCGACTTCTGAAGCCCCCCTTGCCAGAGCGAAGATGGCTCCACCCCGGCGCGCGGGGCCCCATACCTTCCCAAGGCCGCCAGGCTAGCACACGCCTTCAAGGCTGTGCATTTCTGTAAGCCCTCCAATTGAGCGGGGGCCTCCCTAAGACCAGGACACAGATGGGCGGCCGGGGTGCATGCAGAAGGCGACCCAACTCCCTAAGCAGCCCTTTCAGTCCCTGATGAGGCCAGACTGAAAGCAATGAGTGATCGTCAGAGACCAGCCCAGGCCAGAGTGAAGGACGAGGGTGAGGCGCTGGCCGTCCGGAGCACACGAGCGGCGCCGTGGACAGAGATGGGTCCTAGGCTTAGGGGCACTCCCTCTGAGATTGTGTGATTTCTGCAGAAACAATCTTCTCTTCCGCTGGTAAACAAGGGACAGCCAACGCCCCTAACACCAGCCCAACTGCAAGTTTTATCCCCGGGGTCTCATTTCCCCTGAGCCATTTATGGGGTGCAACTTACACTCTCATTAACATGAACACACATGAACTTGCTCCCCACGTGGTGATCCAGCCCCGTCCTCCCGGTTGCTGGGAGGTAGGTTGGGTAGGACAGGAAAAGGAGACAGTGTTGAAACTGCACTGAAATTCTGGGCACTCTCCCAGGCACAAAGGAAGCGTTAGAATCATTAACACACACAAAGAAGATGAAATTTCCTGCTCTGTAAAAAATTCTTTTCTTCAAGATTGCAAAAGGATAAGAACCCTTTAGAAACAGTTCATGAGACTCATTGAAAGGCTGCAGCCAAAAGGGACTAGGTATCACCCTGGCGGCCTCACATTTCTGCAAGGATCGAGAGAGTCTTATTTTGTTATCAAGAGTGTAGCTATTGTTTTACATCTCACCATGGAAGAATTTATCACTCAAAGTGTCCACATTCACTTCAATGGACTTGGCAATAGACTCATGTTTCCTGGAAAGCCAGTTAAGATGCAAATTTTAAGTATGTTATTTCTGAAAAGCAAAATCATTTTCTCCAGTAGAACACACACAAATCAAACACCATACAACCTGGCTTCTGGGAAAGCATTTCTGGAAACATCTTTCCCCCAAATCCAAACAAGAATGTAAAACTGTCTAAATGTGCTGGCGGTCAGCCCACTACACAGACAACAGCAAATGTTCTTTGCTCCACTCACTACCTGCAAACGCCTTCAGCAGACATCCTTGGCTAGGAACGCTTTGATTCACTTGCAGGACAGGTGAAAAATGACATTTTGTTATTTGTAAACCACAGAACTCAAGCACGTTTTACACACACTTGCGAAGCACTGGACCTGTCCCCCCACCCCCAACTTCCTTACGAGGAATTGTACTCACTGGCCTCCCGGGGATGACATGGGGTCATTTCTCATCTAAGCATCAGGCTCCAAAAGTGCATGTGCTCCACATGCTGCAACACATATGCACAGACTTTATTCTGATGTGTGCTTTGCACTCACGTGGGTGCCGGTGGCTCACCTGGTCACTACACGCTGGGTGAATGCCTCCCAGCAAAGATGCTGGTCCATGGAGGGCGTGGATCCCTGGGGACAATCAGCCTCTCGGGGCGGGGGTCGTATTCCCACATGTGCCCCAGGAGCACAGACAACTGAAAAATGACCTATGAACTCCGTACTTCACAGCTCACTAAGGTGGGGTGTTAACAGTGACCCTGACTCTCAGAGAGGGGCTCTGCGGTCAGACCAGGGGAACATCCCAAACTCTCAGCAAGGACCCCAAGCTCCCACTCCGTCAGCACCCGGCATGGCCCACTGGATGGCCCTGGATGCTGCCGTCTGGGATCCGCGTGGCCTTGGCCAGGCCCACAGCCCCTTACCTCAGAACAAAGCCACACTGTGCGGTCGGCAGGGCCGGATGGACGTGGCTCTGGGACAGATGGTCACTCTCCCCGTTTAGAGAAGATAAAAAGGCTAAAGGAGAAACATCAGAGTGGGGTTTTGTTCTAAACCAGAGGAGGCTACGGCTCCCATTGGTCTCAGGTTGGAGACCTCGTGACATGGGATCAGGCACATGTGACCTACTTTTTGCCCGCTCTCCTCGTTCCGCAGGAGGGTGCGCCTGGCGGATGGGCTGTCATTCCAATGACTCCGTCCCCCAACAGCGGCCACCGCACAGACTGCCGTGCCTGCAGGACATCGCGTGGCCGCTCACCCTGGAAAGGGGGGGGCAGACGCCTCAGGCCCCCGTCAACTGACATGCAGCGCTGCAGACCCAAGCAGCCTCCTCTCAGCTGTGGCTGTGCTTGGGCTGGGTCCCTTCAGGACCGTCCGGAAGATGTGGCCTGCGAATCCTCTCCTCTTCTCTGTTTCCTCCTTTGTGGTCAGGAGCTTCCAGATGCTGCCCCGGGAGTCAGTTGCACAGGAGCTGAGCCTCGACTGAGCCCCGTGCTGCCCGAGAGGAGCGAGCCTGACAGTGGGCCTCTCACCTGGGCAGTGAGATGAATGGAAGGACCCAGACCTGAGACTACGTAGAGGATGTAGCTGGTCCCTCAGCAGAGCGGGCACTTGCCACCATGCATGGGAGGTGACTGTTATTATCTCTCTCTCTCGATATCTCACCCCAAATCAGGTGCAGACAAATGAAAAGACCAAGCCCCTAACCAACTGGCTGTGGGGAACTTCACCCAGAGGACTCGCTGGCTGGGGGGATGGGCCTCACTCTGCCAGGTGCTGTCAGGCCCTGCAGGGAGAGCCCGCAGGGCATGGGGGCGCCTCCTGAGAGAGCCCGCAGGGTGCTGGGGCACTGTGCAATGCCAGCAGAGGTGCACCCACAGGTGGCTGCATGCCTCTTTGCTGCCAAATCAGCCTGACTGTTCGTTACAGGAAAAAATGGAAAATGTGTGTAATGCAAACCACCAGTAACATCATCCCCAGAAAGACCACCAAAGAGAGTCGGGTGTTCTGAAGTCGATCTACTCAGACATCTTCCCAGTAGGCATGTATCATATTTTTAACAAAAATAGGACCAAGCCACCCATGATTGTTCTTTTTCCCCACTTAACATTACACATGAAATATTTTTCTATGTTGCTATATGAAAATCTTCACAGCAGGGGTCAAATTTCCCATGGTATCAAACTGTAAGCATAAGATTTTGTGCATTTAATTTTATGCATTTTAATGCATAAGGATATAGTCAGCGGCAAGGACTCTATGCTCTGCGTCCCTGAATCATTATCTTAACAATGCTTTCATAGTAATCTTTGGGCAGACCTGTCTCTGTCATCTTTTATCAACTTGGAACATTTCTTTATAGAAGGAAGGTCAAGGATAGGTGCTTGAGGCTCTGGTGTGGGTGACAAACGAGCCTACCAGCAACACTCCCGAGATGAAGGGCCCTTCTCTATGCTCCGGCCCACCCTGGGGAGCCTGTTAGCGGTGCCACTGAGCTCCAGGACCTGGGGATGCCAGTGCCAGAGGCTGGGCAGGGGTGGGGGAGACTAGGAGCCCTGTGGTGTGCCATCCATGTTGGCTCACCCAGTGCCAGCAGCTCCGTGAGGGCCAGAGAGAGCCGTCCTGTCACTTGGTTCACTCACGGTCGGAGGGCACGGGACACTGAGGGCCCCTCTTGGTCACTGGAAGGCATGGAAAGGACTGGGCACTGGCCTTTGGGTCTGGAGGGAGTGCAAGATGAGCGAGTGGCCACAGTGAGGCTTGCAGAGTCGGGGGTCACAGCAAGTGGAGGAGCTGCCAGGGAGCCTGCCTGCCTTTGTGCAGGGGGGCAGGGGCTGGCCGGTGCCGAGTCTTTGAAGATGTGACATGGAAATGAACAGCGAGCAGAGGGCATGAAGAACCAGAGTCGTGGTTGAAGAGGAGGTGAGGGCTCGGGGACACAAAGGAAGCCAGAGGCCCAGCCAGGACGTCAGGGAGCTAGGGATGGTGGCACCCAGGGTGTGGGGTTGGATGCACCTGGGCAGACATGGTCAGGACAGGATGGCCCTGCCAGCTGTGCCTGCCTTGCCAATGGGAGCAGCTGGAAAACACTGGGGGAGGCAGAGAGGCCAGTGGGGACCCCTTGACTCCTGTAGTTGCCAAGCTGCAGCCCAGCCTGGGGGTGCTCCTGGTCTGTCCTCCACGGAGTCCCCAAGAACCCTGGTCAGATGGTCAGTTTACATAACCAGCCTTGCTCCTGACCACAGCCCAGGATGTGTCAGCCGTGTGGAAGAAGCCTTCCATCGACTCAGAGCTGCCTCCTGAGTTGGTCCTGACTCTCCTGCAAACAGGTACCTGGAAGCTGAAACGTTTACACCTTCCTCGGTACAAAGCAAAGATCAGTACAACTCTGTGCAGGCACCACAGAATTAAACATGCTGAGCTGCAAGTGAAAAAGCAAAACAAAGCCAGGCAGACAAGATCTGGGCAGCAAGAGAGAAGCTGGAGGGGACCACAATGAAGGAAAATTTCAGAAAGTCAGGCCCAAGTTTTGTGACATTTTAAAGACACAGGTGTTTTTCTGACTGGAGGCAGGCTGACTTGGAACCTATATGATGTGTTATGTCATGAATTTGGGTTAACAAATCACAGCTGAAAACAGGTCCTCAGTGGCCGGCTTGTGACCCTGGGTAAACCAGGTGCCCAGCCTGGAATGTACTCTTCAGGCTTCAGCAATGCCCTTGCAAACTTAAGCGCGTGGGCGAATAAACCAGAACTGGCCCAGAGAGGACCACGGCTGAAGCTGAGCAAGAAACCTCGAAGGCTTTCTCTACAGGTGACACACTGAGGTCAGAGACGGCCAGTGCCGCAGGCTTGGGACCCGTGAGGCCCTGGGAGAACTCGGGCCTCGGGGTGCAGGGTGGACGGCAAGGTGGCACACGGAACACACAGGCTCCAGCACCCAAGCACACGGGCTCCTATACCCACCCCCACCCCCACGAGGCAGGACGGTCAGCAGGGCTGGGCCGCCTGCAGCGCGAGCACAGGGCCCTACATGCGGCCGGTGACCCTCAGCACCAGTGACAGAGCTGGCTCTTCAGACTCCCCAGTTGGTGGGTGAGGCCACTGAAGCGTGGCCACGGGGCACACATAGGGGAAGGTGTCCCGCATGCCTCAGAAATTCCAGGGAAGAAGCTGTGGAGACCCCTGCCTGCCTCAGCCCAGACCGGCTTCTTCAAGCTCTGCGTCACCTGGATGCGACCCTTCAAGAGTCAGTGGGAATGCCGTCCTGCCCGGGGCAGCACCTCGCTTCTCTGCTCAAGCTTCCTGCTTGTGGCATGTGCTCTCTCCATGCATGGCCCCGGGCTGATGCCACATCAGGGACTAAAGAGAGTGATACCAGCCTGGTGTCACGCACGCACCCTCCCTGGTTCCAGGGGTGAGTCTGACTGTGCACTCCTGGTAACTGGACACACAGACACGCGCTGCGTTCTGCCACTCACCTTCCCCCATAGGCAGGCTCGACGCGTCAGAGCAGATCCATAGACGGTGCAGGCTCACCCTCGGGACCTAGAGCATCAGAGCTGGCTCCGGCGACTCGCAGGAGGGCTGCCGGGTTGTGGGGCCCCGCGGCCTGGAACACAAGAACATGGGGTGCGTGAGCTGACCGGTGAGCGCCTCACTTCTCGGACTGAGTCTCCACTGAACAGCAACGTTTCTTAAGACTCGGCTGTGAGATCCATGGGATGTGATGAAGTGCCTGTGAGGGCTCATCCAGGGACCAGTCCTCTGCCCTGAAGGAGGCAGCTCCACAGACTGGGGGGCTTCTGTCTCATAGGCGAGCAGGACGGAAGCAGAACTTGGCCACACTGTGCACACTTCTGAGAAAATAAGTGAAACAGCCAAACTTCTACTTATCTAGCATATATATATACATACTGACTTTTTTCTAAAATTATGAAATTATATATTAATTTAAGTACATTTCCGGTTTCCCACTTTTTACAGCTGGTATAATCATTTCATTGAAACCCTTCCCTCTCAGCAGGCCATCTGTCCATCTAGTCTTTCCCAGAGTGCACCATTTATTTTCTCCTTGATCTAGGTTTCTTGACTTCTCACTTTTTGCATCCACATTTGTTGCACACACAGGAAATTTCATACCCAGCACAAGAACCCATGCCCATGACGTCATCCTCTTTGCTGCGTGTCAAGTCCAGGAGTATGTTTAGATCTCCACGCCCTCTTGTCAGATCTCTGCACCTTAGAAGGCTTCTTTACAACAGCGTCCACCCTTTGGAACTGTGAGGTCAGAGCACCAGAAACAATGAGAAGCCCATGTTAAACATCTCTGCCTCTCTCTGTGTCAATCTGGCACCATTTTAGGTAATAAACAACATCACCGAGTCTGTTTCAAGCTCAAAGATCCTTATCAGCATAACACACCAAGGTTTAAAGTGAAACAAATGAAAAGCGTGACATGTAAGGAAACGCCATGAAAGATGACATGGAATAAAACCTCCTTCTTTCAGAGAGGCAGATGGTGTTCCCGCTGGTACAGTAAGAGAATCCACGTGTTACTGACTGGAGGATCAGAGAGGCCTGAAGCTCACGAGTGGGAGCTCATGAGGCAGCAGTGGAAGAATTCTCAGCAAGGAGCCAAAACAACCCCTGAGAAAGGAACAGGCTTTTCACATGGTGCCGGGAAAACTGATACAACACAAGCCAAAGAGTGAACTTGGGGCCTTACCTCACACCATATGCAGAAATTAACTGAAGATGGGTCAGAGACCTAAGCTTAGGAGCTAAAACTATAAACATCTTGAAAATACTGGGAGAAAAATCTTCATGATACTGGATTTGGAATGCTTTTGTGGATATGACACCAAAAAGCACAGACAGCAGCAAACAAGGAGACGAACTGGACTTCATCAGAATTAAGCACTTCTGTGCACTGAGGAGCACTGATAGGAAAGCAAAAACAACCCACACAACAGGAGAGAATGTCCACAAATCAGACCCCGGAGCAGGGTTAATGCTCAGACTGCATGCGGAGCTTCCACAACTCAGTAATAAAAAGCCTAAAATATACAAAGGATTTGAGGATATATTTCTCTAAGGAAGATAAAGAAATGGCCAGTAATCATGGGAAAAATAACTCAACATCATTGGGTATTAGAGAAATGTAACTCAAAACCACAGTGAGCTACTTGAAGAGAAGCTGCTCAGTCATGTCCGACTCTTTACAACCCCATGGACTGTGACCTGCCAGGCTCCTCTGTCCATGGAATTTTCCAGGCAACAGTACTGGAGTAACTTGCCACTTTCTTCTCCGGGGATCTTCCCAACCCACGGATCGAACCTGGGTCTCCTGCACTGCAGGCAGACTTTTTACCATATGAGCCACTAGGAAAAGCCTGTGAGCTACTTAGGGTGGCTGTAATAGCAATAACAGTAACAATAACAAAAATGATAATAAGAAAAAACAGAAAATAACAAATATCAGCAAGGACATGGAAAACTGGAGTCTTCATCTATTGCTGGTGGAAATATAAACTGGTGTGACCACTTGGGAAATCAGTCTGGCAGCTCCTCAAAAAGTAAAACCTAGAGTTACCATATGACCTAGCAACCCCACTCTGAGGCTTGTACCCAAGGGGGTGAAGACGTATATCTGCACAAAACATTGCACCTGGACGTTCACAGCAGTGCTGTTCAAGACAGTCAAGAAAGTGGAAAGAACCCAACGTGCATCAACTGATGATGATGGATCAACAAATGGTGGCATATCCTTACAGCAGGACATTACTCAGTTGCAAAAAGAGGTGAAGAACTGACATGCGCTACAATGGGGATGAAGCCTGAAGACAACACAGAGGGCAAGAAGCCAGATGCAGAAAGCCATGTCTGTGATCCTATTTACAGTAAACGTCCAGAACCAGGACAGAAAGTGACCCGTAGTCCTAGGGCTGAGGTGAGAGGGCAGTGTGATGAGCATGGGGTTTCTTTTGGGGCAGTGAGAACATTCTGGGTTAGACAGTGGTGATGGCTGCACACCTTTGTGAGATGCTAAAAACAGCTAATGTACACTTGTAAAGCATGAATTGTATGGCATGTGAATTATACTCAATTAAAAACCAAAGGTAATTAATAAGTGCCAGCAATGCAAGAGGCCCCAGGTTTAATCCCTGAGTGGGGTAGATCTCTTGGAGAAGAGAATGGCAACCCACTCCAGTATTCTTGCCTGGAGAATCCCTTGGAAAGAGGAGCTCAGGGAGCTACAGTCCATAGGGTCACAAAGGGAATGGAAGAGACCTTGTATTAAACATCACAGAATTAACGTGTGTCTGCTGCTGCTGCTAAGTTGCTTCAGCTGTGTCCGACTCTGTGTGACCCCACAGACAGCAGCCCACCAGGCGCCACAGTCCCTGGGATTCTCCAGGCAGGAACACTGGAGTGGGTTGTCATTTCCTTCTCCAATGCATGAAAGTGAAAAGTGAAAGTGAAGTTGTTCAGTTGTGTCTGTCTCTTCACGATCCTATGGACTGTAGCCTACCACGCTCCTCTGTCCATGGGATTTTCCAGGCAAGAGTGCTGGAGCGGGGTGCCGTGTCTACCCCACTCCTAAAGGAAATGCACTGGAATGACGCTCACAAATGGCACAGACACACAAGCACTGAGAAGTCAGGAGGAGAGAGGAAGACTGACAAAGAGCTGTCAGTGCACCCCTGGGAACTGGGATGCGGGTGAACACGAGGGAAATGAGGAGCAAAGCAAAGACAGGGAACCGCAGCCTCTAACAGGGCTGAACGGGGGCGCCGGCGGTTCACCCTGCACTCCAGGAAGAGCAGGGCCGCACAGAGAGGCTTCATGGGCCGGGGGTGCGTGGCGGGTGAGAACAACTGTGCCGATGAGAATGGTCTGCGAGGAAGCTTTGGGGCCGTGAGTGCCGCTGTGGCCACCATCCAGCACTCCTGGACAACCTGAGGTTTCCTCTCTGAGTGGGTGACTCTTCAGGGTAGAAATGCCGATGTGGATCTGGGAGTGTCACGGGGAAGAGAATGGGAGGAACACGAGATCCTGTGCCTCTCCCAGGGCTGCCAGTGCCCCAGCAGACAGGGCCCCCCTCGCTGCAAGCCACAGAGAGTAGAAAGACTGTGACAGTGGTTTCTGATGAAAATGTAAGAAAGCCAGAAATTAATGAGCTGAAGGACATTCCATTTGAAATTGACATCCTCTGAGAACTTGTTTACTAGACATGTAATTCCAACAAGGCATCACGTCTGGTAAGGGCACCAGGAGACCAGCAGTCCGGAAAGTGACGTGACAGACCCGTGTGCGTGGTGACCCACTTTCTTCAACATCAGCAGCACACTTCAGAGGGTGGGGGCACCGAGCTCCCTGCAGAGTGAAGTGTGATCGCCGGGGACAGTCTCGGAGCAAAGCCTCCATTGTTCTCTCTTCAAAACTTAACTGGTGTTGGGAAGGGGGCAACAGAGGAGATCATGTGGGGTCTGTGACCCCCTGCTCACCTCTACCGCCACCCCTCACTGCACAACCCACTCAGAGACAACAGGAGCAATGGTTTTCAGCATCTTTCTGAACAGACCGCCACAACAAATCAGTTTCAAAGGACCAGAGCCCGAGGACAGCTTGTGCCCCCACAAGCACAGTCCAGACAAAGTGGCCTACTGAGCCGTAAATGACACACACACACACACACACACACACACACACACACACAGGCAGACACATGTGCATGCCTGTGGGGGCATGAGCGGCTCCTGCTGGCATCTACGCCTTCATGTGGGGCCTGGCTTCTATGGATATCTGAGAAGTCAGATGCCCAGGGGCAGTGCTGTCCTCTGCCCTCCTGGGCATCCTCCCAGGAAGGCTGGGTGACAGGAGGGGAGTGGGCCAGGAGAGGAGAAGGGACAAGGGAGGAGAGGGGACAAGAGAAGAATGGAGAGCAGGGTGGAGAAGAGAGGAGGAAGGACAGGGGAGGAGGGGCACAGGAGAGGAGGAGGGACAGGAGAGGAGGGGACAGGAGAGGAAGGGGACAAGAGAGGAGGGGACAGGAGATGTGTATAAGAGACAGCCCATGGACTGTGACCTGCCAGGCTCCTCTGTCCATGGAATTTTCCAGGCAACAATACTGGAGTAACTTGCCACTTTCTTCTCCGGGGATCTTCCCAACCCAGGGATCGAACCTGGGTCTCCTGCACTGCAGGCAGACT